>JALPQI010003798.1:0-70055 GCA_025490895.1 Thaumatotibia leucotreta | reverse complement strand
GTTTTGTATTCACTTAAATATAAAATGATTAATTAGTGAATAAATAACGGAATCACATTTTTATACAAATTGTTGTCGATTCATATATAGCTCGATTTAGATTTGTGTTGTAAAATGATTTGTGTTATTTCAATTCCTGATAGCAAGTGGTCTGTTTTTCTTCAATTTCAACACTTGCAAATATTTAAATTATTATTCAAGTATAACAAATGTTCTCACATGGTCAGAACAGTCATATAATTTGAAAGACACGTAACAAAGATAAGTAGATATTTTTCTTGAAGACTATATTTTCATTACAATGAAACGACCCAACTAGTCAAAAACTAAATTAAAGGCTGAACAATTAGGTTAAATGTATTCATATTATTAAAATTAATATTATTCATTTCAAAAATTATACTATAATTTCAGTTTTTAGGCGAAATTCCCTCATAATTTAAAAATTAGACAAAATATACTAAAAATATACTTGATGTGTGAAGTGATTTGGGTGCTTTTACGTTATACTCCGAGTTTGGAATAATTATTATCCAACGTTGTAACTTATATCATTCTATCCTCATTCAGTAGTTTTCTCTTACAATCATTATTTCATCACGAGTGAAACTCTCATCTAAGGCGTGTCCACATTAAGGCGAGCGTCCACGGCAAGATTAAGGCATTAGCCGGAGTCTGCGGAACTGGGCGCGATACTGTGCGTAACGATGCTATGCTTTGCTGGATGCCGTTAGAAAACGTTACACAGGTGATGAACTTTAAGGGACTTTTGTAGTACAGATTTGGATGTTTCAGGAATTTATTAATTGTTATTTTAATTTATTTCCTCTTATATTTTTAAGAAAAGATACCTAGGTTGAATAGATTTACTAGAAGACAATAGTTGCATTATAAAAAAGTATTTTATTCTCATAACACAATTTTTCGAGTTTTGTTTCCTTATTACTATGACAGTCTTTCTTTCAGTTTCATCATTATCAGCATATATTAGTCTACTTCTTGACGTAGACCTCTCCTATTAACTATGCGTATAGACGCATTAGGAGGCACAAGCTCATAATTGCCACGCTGGGCAGCGAATTGGCGATCACCGTATGTAATGTGTCCATTACAATGACGCAGCTGCCCATTATCAAGAAAATTGGTCAGTGATACTTCAATCCCTTAGTTGACTCTTACGACACCCGCGGAAAGAGTTGGGAGTGCTGACAAATGTATTCTTAACTGCCGTTACCACACGACCACTTTCAGCATAGAGAAAATAAGAATAGTAGATTACATGCCAAGGCCGTTTAAGTGGGAAATGTCTCGGATGACGCGTAATTGTAGGCCGAGGCGAAGCCGAGGCCGACAAATATGTGATTCGAGGCTTTCCCATTTAACGGACGAGGTGTGTACCTATATTTTTTTCTGCTCAACGGATCCGGCAGGCGGCAACTTAATTTAGCGCAGTGGCCGGCAAAGTGCTGTTTGCCAGCCGGAGGGCAGAAAAGTAAAGTGGATTTTTAAAGATTTAGTACACATATTTCTAGAGTTTCACACCAGAAGATGACAGATGGGACTGAGTACACAGTGAAGAGTGTTATGTTATGTTATAACAACGCTGCGGACATTTTGTTTTACTAGCGCCTTTGCCTGTCTTCTGCGCAATATCATAGTTTTACAGAAATGAGGATCTATTCAATTGATAATATGTTGGCCATATTGCAGACAGTACTTCATTTTGATGACACATTGTAACAATTACTTACCTCGTAAATGGCTACGAAATCGTGAACGAATTGCACTTGACCGTAAGGCACACCTAAAGCTTATGGACAGCAAAATTAGATCCGTAACATGCTTCGATCTATCGATCCGCAAGTATTTCTTCACGAATTCACGAATGCAAACTGCAGGCTTAATCTAGATGCCTTCTTGCATCTGCAATCGTATTACGACAAGCGATAAGTCACGTGACCATAATAATGTATGGAAATGGTCACGTGACTTCTCCTACGAATTTAGCTGTTAGGTATTCTCATACATTTATCTTTACTTGCACGTAAAACAAAATTTCAACTTTTCAAACAAAATGGCCGTTTCCAGCGGTGTATACCTTTGGCGTGGTTCACCGACAAGCCTATGATTACGCTCCACGGCTCCATAGCTTAAACTTAGACCTCGACTGACGTCTGATTTAGGTGCTGAGGGATTCGACGGCTCCGAAACGTCGGAGCGTCTTAGTTTCTGGCATAAATCAGAGCGTCGATTATGAGACTTGCATGAAAATATAGCTTACTGCTAGCCAGATTTTAGGATTGATTTTTTTAGTTTGTGTATAAGCCCTGTAGAATGTTGTTTTATTTTCCTTAAATTTAAAGGAAGCTTATTTGAGTCAAATATAATTAATTTATCTAAGAAACTATAAACTTACTGTTATTGAGTAGTAATAAAATATTTTAAGTCTCCTAGGAAAAATCCTGTGCACAAACTATGAGACCTCGGGCTTGACCGATGCAAAAAATACCTGGATGCTTAGCGATGTTGCCAATCGCTAACGCTTAGTACCGTATCGTAGTTTTCCCTCTCTGTCACTCTTTCATATTAGCGCGACAAAGACAGTTAGCTGCCTTTCGTTTACGATTGATGATTAAGCGTTAGCGATTGGCAACTTGTCTTAGCACCCTGGTCTATTGCTTGCCTCAATCAAAATTTCCCCGAACATCCAAAATCTCAAAGGACATGGGACGACATCTCGTGTAAATTGACCTTAGTGTAGGGACTAGGGAAGTGTACCCTAAAATAGGGAGTACTAAATCTCTATTAATAAAATTATTGCTGAGCCTCTCCGAATTCCTTTCCATATTCTGGTATAGCGTCAGAGATATGGTGAGATTGGTGAGATAAATAGAATACTAAGGTTCGGCGTTACTAGGCCGTGGTTCCAAAATGGCGCAGGTTTCCACCCCACCAAGCCCTGTAAAAGAAACAATTATCAACCCCAAAATTAGCAATTACTTAGCCGGAAATCCCTCCACCGCCATTATCTCAGTAACTCGCGCTAACAGTTATGGCGGCCGTTTCGCGCTTGATTTAAGGACGTCGCGTCAGGATACCCTGAAGAACGGAATGTTAATATTTATATTACATACATTTTGACATTTTTAGGGTTCCGTAGCCAAAATGGCAAAAGAAGAACCCTATAGATTCGTCATGTCCGTCTGTCCGTCTGTCACAGCCGATTTACTCGGAAACTATAAATGTTACAGTGATTAAATTTGCTAAGGATATGTGTTGTATAAACCGCTACATGATTATGATACTATATTGTAAAAAAAAATATTGGGCTTGGGGCCCTCCCTACATGTAACTGAGGGATAACAATTTTTTTTGATGTACATACGTAGGTAAGCGTATGTGGGCTATCAATAGAAGGGTCATTGAAAATGATATAAAGGTTTCTAAAACACATTTTTATTTGAGGAAACCGTTCCGTGAACTAAAGAGGCCAATAAGTTGTTATTAATTTTCTGATGATTAATGAAACACTATCTACCATCTAGATAAAGCACTCTTTATGCAGCCACTACGTCATACTTACGTCTGTCATCGGCACCAAAATTCCAGTTCCTGTATATTTGATGTTCATTTTATATATTAGGTACCCATCGTGTATAAGGTTAGGCATAGTTTTAAGTGTTAGAGTTTGGTTGTCATCTTTACGCTAGATGGCTCTGCTTGCATTTTAGATGGCGCTATAGTTTGTTGTTCACTATTTACATTTGAAGCTTATTGATGTAGTTAGTACACAATGGTTGCGTGCCTGTCAATCACTGGAATTTTTGACAACATTCTTACCAATACCAGTAAGAATGACTTAATTAAATATATTTGGTTATTCGTCTGTAAAAAGTGTACAATTCGTTTGTAGGGTTCCGTAGTAAAGTAATCTGGGAACCCTTATAGTTTTGCCATGTCCGTCTGTTTGCCCGCAGCGTGGCTAAAGATGAGATGAATTTATTATTTTACTGAAATTCTATTGTGAAGGGTATCGTTGACTACATCTTTTAAAAGAGTGAGGGCTATACAAGAAAGTTTTTTCATTACCTAAGTCAATATTTTAGGAGATAAACCTATCTACAATTTAAAAAATGTGTGAGAGCCCTGTAATTTTGGATTTGTGGGTCCATTAGTAGGCTTTTTACTCACTTTGAAATAAAAATATTATGAACGAAATCGGCCAAGCCGTTTTTGAGTTACTATGGGACCCCACACTGAGCATGGCCCTACACATTTTAATTTGCGATTTTGTTTCTTTTATTCAAAAAAAATGGTAGCATTATAATCATATCAAAAAAGCAAAAGATACCGACGTAGGTTAGGCAATAGTGCATTTCCTAACTAGTGCGGGAAAACTTTTTTTCGGCGAGGGTGAAAGTTGGAGCCCGAGTAAAACGAGAGCGACAATCACCCGAGTTAAAAAAAGTTTTTGAACGTGTAAGGGAAAAAGAAAAATTACCGCGCGCGAAACGTGCGCAAAGTTCGTTTTTGCGCACTAATCAGGAAAAAGTAGATTTTATTTGATGTAAATATCCAGGGAGGAAACAGGTGACTACGTTTGTATGGAAGAAGGCAGCTTCCTCTTGAATATGTAATCCTTGACAATAAGCAGGTAAAATTATACTGTACTTGGCTCCGAAGGCTCAAAAAATACACCAATTATTTATAGTGTATTGGATTTTCCCTTATAAATAAATCCAAAAAAAAACTTTAAAATTGTCGTTGGGTCGGTTTGTAGAGACAAAAATGTAGACCATTTAAGAAAACCACCTAAAATGTATAGTTAATACGAGTTTTTAATCATGAGTTGCTATTTTTATATCTACGGAGTCATCTGACGATAAAATTCCGTGTTTTTCGGATCAGGTGAAAACTTCAGGGAAATTCCAATACAATCTGATGTTAAAAACGGTTCCACTTGTATTATAAATATTTGTTATCAGCATGTTTCTAGTATTTTCTATGAAAAAATCCACCTGACCCGTATTCATTGACCGCGAGTGTATGTGGTGGGGCCTAAAGGTGCGTTCAGACCAAAAGAGCATTCGCTGTTCTAACCTCCCACTCTATGAAATTCGATCGTTACACAAAACGTGATTGGTTGATTTCGTAGAGCGGGGTATAGAACAGCGAATGCTCTTTTGGTCTGAACGCACCTTAAGAAAGAACCTGTGAGACTCCTACTCAAGACGCATAGCAATGCAGTACAATTGTCAATCCCTTAATTTTAGGAATGATGTACAATTCGCTTTTAGTTATTTGGATACAAACAAAAATTGCAACTTGCGTTATTTTAATAATGATACAATGAAAAAGAGTCAGCCTCCGTTGCCAAGTGGGTAGTGACGCCTACGAAGCTGGAAGTTCAGGGTGCTTAGCTAAGTTGCCAATCGCTAGCGCTTAGTCGTCAATCGTAAACGAAACAGAGCTTTGTCACACTAATATGAAAGAGTGACAGAGAGAGAAAACTACGATACGCAACCAAGCGCTAGCGATTGGTAACTTGGCTAAGCATCCTGGATTTGTGTCCCGGCGTTAGCTAGGTATATTATTTGTGTATTTATTTATCACAAATATTTGTTCTTTGGCTATCTATGTATTTAAGTATTTTTTATATGTATCTATTAAATATATCGTCGCTTGGCTACCCATAACCGCTACGGGCTCCCAATAGTTTTTTTTTGTATGTAAATAGAACTATCTTCAACAGATAAATGCGTCATAATAACACGCCGTAGCGAAAGCGTATAAATCCGCCGCAGGCGCACGCTGACGGGTTTACAGCCTCATTATGATGATCTCCGTCATTTTAATGTGTCGCGACAGGGCGCCCGATAACAGGGGATGGACGATTATGTCACGGCCGGCGCTTCAAATATGTACAGTCGACGTCAAACATATCGTTACGGTTTTGGTGCCAAAATAGCATTTTACACAATTGTGTTATAATAAAGAGACTTTTCAGTTGAGTACCGTGATCAGGGGGGTTACCGCAACGTACTAATGAGATTCAGTTTAGGTTCAGGGAATGGGACAGTGATACACGACTCGTATAGCCTTGTCCCTTTCTCTTGACCAAAACTGAACCGCATTAGTACATCATGGTAACCCCCAGGCCACGAATCTTGCTGAGTGGCCTTATTAAGGTACGAGATTGAAAAACTTGATTATAACACTATTGTGTATAAAACTTCTTCTCCGGTGCAATAAAAATCAGTAAATAAATACAAATAATGAAACAAATACGCCGAAACAAAGTGCATATCCTGAGGTGGCACTCGTTGACGTCTCTTGTACTGGCATTCGATTGGTCAAATTCATTATAGTTGGCTACAGAGTTGTGTAATGAGTTTATTATTGTTGAATAACGAACTCTAGTAAATGTATGTGATTATAATTTAGTGTACGTAATCTTAATTCGATTCAAACATTACAGTAAACGAGTAGAAAAATATTAATATTTAAACGACTTTGTTGCATTGACATTTAGGTCGTGTAAATAATATTTTGGCACCTAAACCGTAATGATATTTATGACGTCGAATGTATATTGTCAGTATTGATATATACAGGGTGTAAATAGAAAACGGGTGAATTTATTAAGGGAGTTTAGAATTAGTAACTTCATTAAGAACTGTATTTTGCAATCTCTAGTTATCTCAGTTATCTGTGAAGTAAATCCCATAAAAACGTTACATGTAAAAAGGTACAAGTCTCGTAGCGCATTCCTAGACTAAAAAAAGTTTTGATCACAATTGTTTAACCAAATCGGTTATTTTCAAATAACTACTAGGTAGTGTTCATATTTAAAACTCTATTTCCACTAATTTGTCTATTTTGAAACTGTTGAGGTGCTATCTTATTTTTCATCACACTTGCTGTCTAAGCGCGCCATTGCTTGCGTGCGTAGCGGGAGTAATAGAAAAGTAAAATTCCCTAGGGAGTAATAGAAATGTCAGTACGTCCTTTAATAATATTAAGTCTTAAAACTTATTTTTTTGTCGGCAAGTGTGATGAAAAACATTGTATGCATCACGGTTGGTAAGTGGAATACTAACTCGAGTCATACAACTTCTCTCTTCTAACACTCTCGTGAGTAACTCAGTACTTACTTCCCTTGATGCACAATGTACTAATAGGTATCAATAGAGAGTAAGCCAAATTAGCAAGAAATGAGTAGGTTAGGTCGTAGGTTTTTACATGTAATGTTTTATGGTATTTTTTTTTTCTTTAGGAAAAAAATGCTTAGAACAGTGACTATGTTTCGCAACATGTGAACCAAAATTAGGTTTAAAATCCGACAATCTCGTCGCCCGCGCACCTATTATTACAGTTTATCACATTTATCACTGCGATTTATCACGCTCACCGTATCATCGACTGCAGAGTCTATAAATTCCCCTAATTTTGGGGGGAAAGCCCTAATACCCCCAATTTGGGGGCGGTGGTTTAGGACATTATGCTGCGTTTATGAGGTTGACGTGTTAAAATACAGTTAATGTGAATGACCGAGCGAAGTGAAGCGCTGCAGTAGCCGTATCATAAGCTACTGCTACGTTATTAACGAGCATTTACTTTCTAGAGTCTGACCAGCATAAAGCACAAGCATTTTTTCGATATTCTTTACATGGCAACAATTTTGCTGATCAATTAAACTTTCTTGCTTCTTTTAGGCTGCGTTTCCGCCAGAGATGTGCGAGGACGTGTTTCCATACAAATGACACTTATTAATGACTCGAGCGAGGTGTCATTTGTATGGAAACACATCCTCACACATCTCTGGTGGAAACGCAGCCTTAGCCTCAGGAATATGCTGTAAAAATTTTCCCCTTTCATCATGGGCACCTTGTATAAATTGAAAATAATTGCGGTCACGAGTTACGACATATAAAATAATAAAAAAGATAATTGATGGAATCATTTTTAAAAGCAATACAATGATATACAAGCACCAAAATGGCAGTAATGGGGCATTTTGACAGTAGATAATTAATTTATGTTCAACACGTTTCCCAATGCAGAGTTGTAAATTCCCATTGAGACTAAACTTTCTGATTAGGATTTAATGAGAGAATAAAAACCGGCCAAGTGCGAGTCGGACTCGCACACGACGGGTTCCTTACCATTATCAATTAATTATAGAAAAAAAATGTTAGCTAGTTGTATATAGATCCCCTTTAAATATCTATTTTATTCTACTTTTTAGGATTTTTTGTTATAGTGGCAATGGAAATTATAAAATATTTGAAAATATTTGAAAATATAAAAATAAATAAAAAAACCGGCCATGGGTGAGTCAGGCCATGCTCGGTATTGGCAGGGTGCAAAGCGGGTGGAGGGGGTAGCCAAAACGATCGCCGCGCTCGCTGCGGCTAAAATTGACATTATGGTCGCCGACTTCAGCTGTCAAATCCATACTGCAGCAAATATTTTCTCATCGTTTTCAGATAAATATTTAATATGGGCCTAGTAAGGTGTGTCATTGTTAATTGCAATAACACCAAGAAGAACAGTGACTGAAAATTTTACCGATTATCAAGACCATTCATCGAACATTGATGAAGTATATAAGTGCTGCAATGTGCTTGCATTTCCCACTCTTATTATAAACGCAGTCACACGATACACTCTCTACATGAGAATTGATGTTTAGCTGTAAGTAAGTAAATTTATTTGTTAGAGAATAGAAAAAACTTTTATTGAACGGTATCGAAACACAAAAATCGGCTTACATAATACTTACAAACAAAGTTGTCTTGTACGCCGTTGCTGTCACTGAAGCTTGGCGAACCACTCGGGATTTGATAATACGGGACATGTCTTCTTGGCGAATATCTTCAACCTCGAGAACATGCCCAGCTTGCACCAATTTCATCCCTTTATTTATCGTCTCCGGTTGGAAAACGATGTCGTGCGTGATGGCACGAAACCCCGTTTTAGTTATGAGTAGGCTCATTTCTAACTGAAAACAACAATATTAATGTTATTAGCAATAATGTTACTGACTGCAATTGTCCAAAATTGCCTTATATATTAAAATAACACAAAATTTAATTAATATTTTTCAAAATATTTACTTACTTCCCGCTTGAAAGCGGCGACTAAACCACTAATTGGAGTTCGAGGCCAAAGAATCTACGAAAATATTGCCACAACAATGAAATGTTCATACAATAGTAAATCCTTATTTTCTAAAAACAGACGTTGAGATATCTTATTTGTTGGTAATTTTAATTCGTTAATGTATAGAAACAATATTATTTACTTATTTTTAGGTGAATATAAGATATTTTAATAAAAACGGAATTATCCGCAATTATTAGTAACAAAGTTGGTATTGCACTGGTATCACCTCAGGTGTTAATAACATTTGGTACAGCAATTTAACTACACATAAATTAAAACCCTATTTCTGCATACGTTTAGAAAATTGAAGAATAATACATTGTAGCGTGCTTTATGTTCACATTTCGTATTCGTAATATTCCTTTGACCTACAAATTTCTTTGGCAGTGCTATTATTGTATTATTATTGTAGTGTGTTGGGCCAATCTGTGCCGCTTCGACCAATCGTTGATCTATTGTGGCGGCCCCTTGTATTTTAAAGGTTACTTATACCCGTTGAGTCCAGAAATTTCCAGATTCTTTGGGCTGTAATGCTGTGTACCTCATATGGTTGCAGTATGTGCCTACCTAGGTGGATACTTCTTTTATGCATTAATGGTCCGCAGGAGCAGAGGATATGCATCGCAGTTTCCTCCTCTTCCTGACAGAACCTGCATAATGCTTCTTGTTTCTTACCCATTAGAAACATGTGTTTGACTCTAGTGCTAACAGGGCAGCTTGACTGTCCGAATTGATGTAGATGTTTTGATTTCTGAGGTTTCTGTCCAGGTTAATCTCAGCACATCTGTTGATGGCGAAGACTTCTGCCTGGAAGATTGAGGCCAATTCACCCATGCTGACGCTCGCTCTGAGCTTAGGCCTCTCCCCATATATGCCACATCCTACTTTTTCGCCTTTTTTGGATCCATCCGTGTACCAAATGTGGCTTCCCTTTTCGACAGACATTTGGGCGTTCGCCCATTTGTGTCTCGAGGGAATTTCCACCTTGTACAGTTTGGTGAATTGACATTCTGTATGAATATCATCTGATGGCATGCTGAGGGTACTGTTTCCAAATACCTGGGCCTTAAGTGAGACAAGGGCTTGAGAGCGCCATGTAGGCCTGTTCAGCGTGCTTATTTTGTAGACGCATTGCTTTGCCTCCTTCTGCACTTGCAAGTGGAGTGGTGTTATATTAAGCAGTGCGTCTAGGGCCGCCCCTGGTGTAGAGGAGAAGGCCTCTGTTGCCGTTAGGCAGGCCGTGCGTTGAAGGCTATTAAGGGAATTTATTGTTGTCTTTTGGCTAGCTTTGGGGCACCATACCGCGGAGGCGTAGGTGATGATGGGTCGCACTACCGCTGTATAGAGTCATAGAGCAATTTTGGGTTTTAATCCCCACCTTGCTCCAGCCATGCGACAACAAGACCATAGGGCCATTTTTGCTTTTTGTAAAATATTTTTCATGTGAGGATTCCATGTCAGCTTTTGGTCAAATGTGACCCCTAGGTATTTCACCTCACTTGAATAGGGAATTGTTTGTCCATTAAGTTCTAGTTTTCCGAGTTTTTCCAGTTTTCTCTTTTTTGTGAAAGGTACTAACACCGTTTTACTCGGATTAATGGACAATTCATTTTCTTTACACCATTTAGATATTGTATTAAGAGCTCCTTGCATCAAATCTGAGATTGTATGGAGGCTGGGTCCTTTGATTATGATTACAAGGTCGTCGGCATATCCCTGTCTGTCATAATCTTTGTCCCGCAGTAATGCAAGGAATTGATCCACTGCGAGGGTCCATAGTAGTGGGGATAAAACGCCTCCCTGAGGACATCCTCTCGTGGTGTGGAATTTATGTTCTATTTCATTGAGGGTTAGAGTAGCTACTCTATTAGAGAGCATATTCTCTACCCATCTGGTGGTGGTTTCATCTACTCCCTTTGATCTCATTCCATTAAGAATGGTTTCCGTGGGTGTATTATCGAAAGCACCTTCTACATCAAGGAACGCACAAAGAGCGGTTTGCTTTTCCTCTAGGGTTTTTTGCACCTTGTCAACCAGGTCAAGTAGGGCAGTTTCTGTTGATTTTCCCTTTTGGTAAGCATGCTGATTGTGGCTGAGTGGTTTTGCCACCAGGTAACGCGTTCTAATGTGCTGATCAATGATTCTTTCCATTGTTTTTAGAAGGAAGGATGTTAGACTGATTGGTCTGAAGGATTTGGGCTGCGAGTAGTCCTTTTTCCCTACTTTTGGTATGAATTTTACCTTGACCTGAGTCCATTTATCTGGTATATATCTTTACGCAAAGCTCGCTCGAAATATTCTGACCAGGTGCGGGAGTAGGAGGTCCTGTCCATGTTGTAGGAGCGCAGGGAACACTCCATCTTCTCCGGCCGATTTAAATGGCTTGAATTTGCTCAATGCCCACTTAATTTGGTTTGGTCTAAAGATGTTAGATGCCAAATTCCAGTCTTTGTTGTTTACCCTATGAATTTGTTGATTCCTTTGGGTACATGTTTGTGTGTTACTGTTGGAATACGAACCTGGGAAGTGGGTTGCCCTAAGGAGGTCGAGGGTTTCCACTTCTGTGTTCGTAAACACTCCATCCGGTCTCTTGAGTAGACCAAGATAGTTGGTTGGAGTCTTTGAGAGTATTCTGTGAATTCTCGCACCTTTGTTTGTTTGGGCAATTTCGTCACAGAATCTTCTCCAAGACCGCCTTTTAGCTTTCCTGATTTGTTTATTGTATTCAGTCAGTGCCCTGCCGTACCGTTCCCACTCAGATGGCGTGGCAGAGTGATTGAATAAGCGGCGTGTGCATTTGCGGAGTTTCTCCAGCTTTTTGTTCCACCACGTCGTAGTATTAGATGACTTTATTGCCTTCAACGGGCAGCTCTGCTCATAGGCCTTGGTCATGCCTTCCGAGATAAGATCGACTGCTAAGTTGAGGGACAATGGTGTTTTAACTTGTGTATGAATTTCCTTTAGACGAGAATCTAGTTCGGCCCTATATGCCTCCCACGATGTATCTTTTGGATTTCTACGCATAGCTATGTCGTCATCTAAAGAGTCGCTAACACCAAAGATTATGTGTTTGTGGTCCGACATTGAGTTTTCGCAACTGACATGCCAGTTCGACAGGCACCTAGCTACCTTTTCTGTTGCGAACGTTATATCTAATACTTCCTGTCTCGCCCTAGTTACAAACGTGGGCGTATTGCCTCTGTTTAACAGTTGCAGACAATTAGTAAAGATGAAATCAGCGAGTAACTCACCCCTTTTGTTAATTCCAGTGCTCCCCCAGATGGTGTGGTGGGCATTGGCGTCGCAGCCCACGATGAGTTCTGCCTTTTGTGCTTGAGCGTACTCTACAACCTTAGACAGTTCTTCTGTGGGGTCTAGTTTATCTCCAGGCAGATAGGCGGAGCAGACTAGTACCTTCCGTGTTCCTCTGCCTTTGAGATCGACGTAGGCAGCTACGATGTCATCACTGCAGATTTCTGTAACAGGTAAGAAGTTAATACGTTTGTTAAACACAATGCAGGCTCTGGGTTTAAGACCTTTTTCATGTACGAGTACCTTTCCTGCCCTGTTAAGTCCGGTTACCATGGCTTTGTTGTTCAACCATGGTTCTTGTATGAGGGCGATGTCCAGGCCATTGTCGCCAAGGATCTTCTCCACGACCGCAGTGTCCGCGATGGCGTGGTGAATGTTGGCCTAGAGGAACGTCACCCCCTTTGCTCGCGTCTTCGTATTGTTATTGGCCGCGGCGTTGGGCATCTCCATGCCCTCGCTGTAGTGTTGTGCAACTCACTTGTGATGTATTTCATTTGATGTGCTCATTCTGTCAGATTGTTGCAGTACTTCATTCAGGAAAATTGTCATACATCAATCCTCTAATCACTTCCATGTACTCATGACAAATCACAATACCAGTCACCACAAATACATTAAATTTTGTCCATAAGTTCCATCACAAAAACATTCCACCATGCAGAAATCTCAGCCTACAAATACCACATTTAGTCCCGCACTCAGCATTCATCCTCAGAATCTGATCACAAAAACATTCAGTCATTCACTATTTTCACACACAATAATCCTACAAATACCAAATTTGACGCACGGCATTCTTGCTCTTAAATCTAACCACAAACACTTTCAGCCGTTGACGCACTACAATCCTACAAGGTAAGGATACACATATTACATTTTCTACCGCGGCTTCCGTAATCAAGAATCATCACAAGCACTTCTCGTCATGCAACATCTTTCATAAAATACCATTAAAATACATTGTTACTTTTTACACGCTTCACCAACATTGACGTTAGAACTGACAATACTATCACAACACTTAAAACATCGAGACTGATGGATTACTTGTTTTGTATTCAGCATGAGTCATTGATCCATTGTCACAACATGGGCCCCATGTCATGACATTAGCTTAAAAACCACCAGCGTAACTCTTTTTATCTCTGTGTGTGAAATCTAGACTGGCTGAGACTGACAATCTAGTAGTTTGACACTTGACACTTCACGTTACGTCACCGGTGAAAGATTGCGTTTACAAAGTTTGTTTGAGTAAAATTTTAAAAGGCAAATTTTTAAATGCGACAAAAAGTGGTATAAAAATATGAGAATCGTTTATTTGTGAAGTATTAATTAAATAGGTTTAAAAAACAGTTATCTTATCCAATAAATTGACACTTTACTAAAAAAATATTTACGTTTTTTGTGTGATGTGCATTTAATGTGGTTTTAACGCACTTCGTAAACACGTACTACAGTTTGACAGAACAAAACAAAACATGAAAATAACCTATGTTATGTTACATGAATCGGCGAGCTCCGAAATGCAATGCAAAATTGCTTGTGATGTTTAGATATTTGTTTTGTGAATTAGTTAGTTAAAATATTGTGTAAATAATACTGCTTGAAAAAGTACCAGCGGTTCCAGCGGCAGGCCATAAAGTGGTTTGCAAGAAAAAGTTAGTGAAAATTCCACGTAAGATGTGTATGTGATTTTTGGTTTCTTTACAATAGAGCTGGCGACTTCCTCGCACAACGCATCAGTATTGCGATACAGCGAGGAAATGCCGCCAGCATCCTCGGTACAATGCCACAAGGGCCAATCTTAGGTATAGGTTAGGTTAAGTAGATTAGTTAGATTTAATCTATGTACATAAATTGTAGTTTTGAAAATAAATATATAATAAAATCATAGTGTTGTTTGATCGGTATATTTAACGTCGAGGCCTTATTGTAATTAAAACTTTTGGAGAATGAACTTCTACCTACTATTTTCATAAATAGCAAGTATAGCAACTATTAAAGAAATATTCCTTTGTGAAGTGTGGATATGGGCAGAATGTAATAAAAATAGCCAATAATATGTATAATTTCAACCAATTTTATATAAGCATTCAATTAAGTTGCCATAAAGCTATGATTCACTTGAAGGGATCCCTTCCTTGTATGAACATTGATACAAATGTAACCTTTCTTAACATTTCTTTTGTTAACATTTCTTATAAATTTTATTTTGAGTAACACACTTAAATAATGCAGTTCATTTGATAATTAATCATTCATATTTCTCAGATAGGCATACATGCAGTTATATTAATATTGTATACCATTTTTTTTCTTGCCGATGGTACTATGGTTGCTGGAAATATATTAGTACCTCACTTCATTTGATGCAAGATAATGTCCCATTAAATTTTTGGAAATGATGTACACATACAAACTCATTTTAAATTGCTGTCCTACCCAACACTACCTCGCTGGCGGCCTCTGCCCCCTCTGCCACTGGGGCGTGTTCTGCCCCTGGTGTCTCCCCTGCCGGCGAGAAACCGCTGTTGTTGCCCAGCTGATGTGCCCGATGGCCCTGGTTTGGGATAGGGTGAGGACTGCACAGCCCGTTTTGGGCCTAAAGGCACCTTTCGGACTGGCGTTTGTGAGTGGGTGGTGGGTTGGGCCGGGTTTGTGGGTTGGGCTGGGTTTGTGGGTGGCGGTGGTGGGTTAGGAGGTGCGCTTGTTCCGGCCTCTTGGGCTTTGTATTGACCCTTGAGGCGGAACATGACTTCGCGGAACCCGAGGTTCACTTTGAGTCCCATCTTTTTCAGATTCTCCACAGATATGTCGTCTAAGGATAGGGTCATCAGGACCCCACCTTTTTCGACCTTGGTGTGGAGGACCTTCCAGAACTCTGTGTGAAGCCCCTGGTTCTGCGCGTAGATGAGAGATAGTGACTGCTGCACCTTGCACATCTATCTCTGGGATAAACACCATGCCTATGTTAGGCTTGGGAAGCTCATTTTCCGGTATGACCGTGAGGTTGGCTTCCGGCCATGGCTTTAGGGACGGCGTTATCTCTTCAAGCCAGGCTTTAGAGCGTTGGTCGCTGCAGGTGATCAGCAGCCAGCCTGGCTTGTGGGAGTAGCTCCTGAATTTGGGTCCTTCGTCCATCTTCAGTGTCGCGATCTTCTGCAGGATGGCTTCGCAGATGGAATCCAGCTGGGCGACTGCCATCGGGCTGGAGTTCCTGATCCCGACACGAATCTGGGCGAGGACCTCATTGTAGGGCCGTGGTTGTTGGGGTTGGTCCGGGGGGGTCTCACTCACCCTTGGGTTTTTGGGAGCGTTACCCTTTGGTGAGATCTCATCCGGGCGAGGTCGCTTTACCGACCTTTGCTCGGGTTTTGAGTTTGAGGACCCGAACTTGTACCCCATCTTTTTAAGCTCTGCAAAGCTCTTTGTGGCTAGTTGTAGCGCCTTGTCAGACTCTACTCCCAGACCTCTAAGAGCCTTGAATCGCCCTTTTGCGGAGCCCGTCAATCTCTTGGCGGGCTTCTGTGGTTCAGGTTGGGGATCTTCCGATTGGTTGCTTGGGCGGCTAGCGCGTCTTTCAGCCGTGTCGGAATCCTCCACAACCTCCATGTTTTCCACTGGTGCTTGGGCAGAGTTTTCCGCACCTTCCACCAGAGGAAGTAGTTCCTGGTAAAGGTTTTCCAGGGAACCTTGTTTTTGTTTTTGTTCAGTTTCCATGTGAGTCCCACGAGAAGCTAGGGTATTGTAGGTCGATTCCAGCAGAGCCCCGCTTGCCGGAATAAGGCGAAGAGTAACCCTCGAGGTTGCCCGGTATCGAGGGGTGGAATCGTTCGCGACTGAGCTCCCCCTCAGCCACGCATCTGTCGGCACGATCCGCACCTTAGATTGGGGTTTTTATGACGAGGTTGTCTCCTCCATATATACTTATTACGTACTTAGATATATTTTATTTTTATTTTTATTTTATTTAAAAGGTACATAAAACAGACAGTAATCCATTTGAACAAGAAATACATACAATTAGACACTTAAAGCCAGATTACAGTCCAAAAGAATATGTACACAACATGGCTATGATATGAGTTATAATTTAGAAAACATATACACTTATATATGCTTATATGCACATATATGCATTACATAGTAGAGATATCTACGTATATATACATAGAAACAAAGACAAAGACTACAATATTATTTTTAGTTACTTAAAAACAAAATTAAAGTTAGTTACAATTATTATTTGTTGCCAAATACACATTTCTCTTAAATTCAGAAATTCTGGAAACATATATATCAAGATCATTACAGACACGAACTAATTCATTGAACTCCCGACACATGCGAACGATAGGATTGTAATATGAAATGTTATTTCTATACACAGCCAAAGAAAAAATATTGGGGGAACGTATCCTGTAAACTATGTTGATGTTCAAAAGTGACAATAAATAAGGGGAATCTATATGAGAGTGGATAATTTTATATAAATAAGTGAGGTCAGATTGCTTACGTCTCACCTGCAGTGAAGTAACATTAAACTTTGCCAAACGCTGACTATAACCCGAAATAGACCTGCCATAATGACAACGAAAACATAAATACCTAAGAAATCTTCTTTGTACGTTCTCAATTTTATTCGAGTGTACAGCATAAAAAGGTGACCAGATAACAGAACCATATTCTAAAATGCTGCGCACCAAACTGTTATACAATAACAGCATACTTTTTGGGTCCTTAAAGTTCACAGTAATGCGTATCAGAAATCCTAGAAGCCTGTTACTTTTATTAACTATGTGTTCGTAGTGCTGTCGAAAAGAAAGCTGGCTATCAAAAATAATACCTAAGTCTTTTGCAGAGCATTTCCTCTCTAATACCTGAGAAGACAATTTATAAGAATAATTTATAGGGTTGCATTTACTAGTAAAGGATATTATGAAACATTTTATATGTTTATATATGTTTGTATATATAAAATATCTATGAATATACCATACTTATATATATAACTTAAACCTATAGATATGGCAGGGGGTATCGCCATAGGCTCACACCCGGGATCCAGGATATAGCAGTTTAGTTTACCACTCATCCCAGCTCCCGGTTGTGTGCCCTAACCTCTATCCCTAGCCATACCCGCCCTCATAACTTAGCTGCTGGTGGTCTGGGGTAGGTGGTGGTAAGTGCGACGCCCATAAGGCCACCAGCATTTCCAGGGAGTGCGACGGGGACGCGTATGATGGACTTGGCAGTGCTATAGTTCTCCATTTAAATTATCATAGAGATCTAACGTTTTGTTTTCTTCCGTAGGTTGTTAACAAGGTGACCCACTTGGATCAGCCATGTTTAGCTTGGTTCCGGGTTCGAATCCCGGCGAGGGCATTATTTGTGTATTTATTTATCACAAATATTTGTTCCTTGGTCATGGCTGTCTATGTATTTAAGTATCTATATGTATCTATCTATCATATATATCGTCGCCTGGTACCCACATCACAAGCCTTAATTGAGCTTACCGTGGGACCAGGTCGATTTGTGTAAGATGTCCAAAAAATATTATTTATTTATTTATTATTTAGCTTTGCTATACACCCCATCATCAAAAAATTAAATTCCAAATGAAATATACTGGGTGAAATGTTATAAATACTGTCTTAATAGATATGGCACGCTGTCGTTTGTGCTCACTGGTAATTTTAAGTTTTTTACAAGAAAATGTTGTCATATCAATGTTAGTTAAGAGAAAAGAAAAGTTTTTAGGTATTTACGTGTTTTTAAGAAAATGCTAGTTGTGACAGCCATATTAAACAGAAACGCGTAAAACATTACAGAGGTAGGTATATAATAACTTGGTTCAGCCATGTTTAGCTTCGCTATACACCCCATCATCAAAAAAATAAGTTCTAAATGAAATATATTGGGTGAAATGTTATATGTACTGTCTTAATAAATATGGCACGCTGTCGATTGTGTTCACTGGTAATTTTAAGTTCTTTACAAGAAAATGTTGTCATATTAATGTTAGTTAAGAGAGAAGAAAAGTTTTTAGATATTTACGTGTTTTTCCGTGTAAATCCTAGTTGTGATAGCCATATTAATCAGAAACGCGTAAAAACATTACAGAGGTATATAATGTTTTTATTAGGAATTATTTTAAATAAATAAATTAAATAACAAAAAGGTTGTGGAAACCTGAAAACTTTATTGGACAATGACATAAGAGACTTTGACAGATTTGACAATAACGCATCTGTCGTAGTTTCGTTGGCCTCGAACTCCAATTACTGGTATATAATGTCTGCAATGGCCACCTGTCAATGGCGCTGTCATCGCGCACGGTGCCAATAGGGTTCCGTAGTTATTCGAAAACGGCTGGGCCGATTATATTCAATATAGTTTTATTTTAAAGTATTCTTGAAGCCCACTATTCACGAGTTTATTTTTTCATATTTTTTGGACCCACGGATCAAAAGTTAGAGGGAAAGGAGACACATTTTTTTATTATTCTGGAGCATTTATGTCCGAAAATATTGCCATTAGAAAAAAAAATTGTATACCTTTATTCTTTTTAAGAGATCTATGCAATGACAATGATACCCCATACTATAGGATTAAGTACATTAAAATAAAAAAAATACCTCCACTACACGAGTTGGGGAGGTATCCCAAAAAATGTTTTTTTTTCTAATTTTAATTATACCGCTTTATCGGCGTGAATAATATGTATACCTGAACCAAATAGCAGATTTGTAGTACTAACTGCCACTGAGCTATGCTGCGGACAGACTTACAGATGGACAGATGGAAATGGCGAAACTATAAGGGTTCCTTGTTTACTACGGAACCCTAAAAAGGATAATAATATTAATAAGGGTGGATATTGCCTTAAATATTTTAAATGTCACATGACCCGATATAGGGTACCCTTCCATAAGAGATTTTGCGATGTGATGTTTGATACAGTTTTCACTAAACAATTACTTCTCATGAGGGCGGAATTCGTATCTTTATGAGATTGTAAGTATTACCTACCTATTACTAAAAATGCCCACGTAATAATAACTAATAAACAATAACTCATCTATGATTTATTTCGATCTACGGCAGTTTTGCGATCCTATTTTATGGCTAAGCCCGATCTGATAACATCCGCGGTGGGAATTGACTAATTAACCACTAGCTTAATAGGCATATCTGTTTTTAACGACTATTACGTGGCAGTCAAACCTCGGAAAACCGACTTTCCTAGGTTTGACTGGTGTAAAATCACATCTTTTCGGATTATGATTCAACGTAAGTTCATTGTAAATGAATTTGAATAATCACTAGTTTTCAAGCGCTTGTGGTCGAACGGTAAAACGTAGCTTAATGAGTTTTTCAAAAAGTTATAATATCTACTTACGAAATATCATTTGATATTCTCAAGTGCTTTATAGTGAAGGAAAACATAGTCAGGAAGCCTACTAAATAAACATCTACAAAGAAATTCAAGGGTGTATGTACCTAAAGTCCCCAACAAGTATTATCAATATATTGATTTATAATAAGAAGTATTATCAAATCTAAATCAGAAGGGGATTCGAAAGTATTGTTGACACAACAAATAACACAAAATTTACCAAGAAAAGAGTTGTTTATTTATAGATGTAGTGTGTGATTAATTTATCTATTGCCTGTAAGCTCTGCATTTAAACTGTGAATATACTACTTATATGAATCATCATAGGCCTTTGACATCTTTATCCGATGATTTTAGGCAGCGTTTTTGCGGCAGTATTTAGAATGACGATGCGCGAGCGAGAGTTGATGATGTGTCCCCTCTCACATTATTGTGTCTCCTATTGCGTTTCGCATCTAGAGCCTGAAACCAACTTTCGTTGTGAGCCTTGCATCCTTCGACTATTAGAGCCGCTTTCCCCTTCTTTCCATCGGTTCCCAGTTAGCAGGGCTGATACCGAACGTAAGCATGTCTCGCTTAGTACAGTCCTTAACACGTTCGCTGCGGGACTTAAATTGGCGTATTCCTACATGGTGCGTTAACTGGCCGATTGGCCTGGTACTCAATGTTTATGCCGCTGCAATATGGGGCTCATTGACCATGTAAGGTATCGACAGATATAAATGACTCTAATTTTGCGAAAATGTTAAAATTTGGATACCTAACTATCAATATCGGTAGACGATGAGTTGGTGCTTATAGTGCTGGCTTCGCCTTGGGTTCCTATTATTTACTTTAGAGATATATACAAAAATATATGTAAGGTCTTGTGACCCCATGCCGCACTGAATAATAGGTCTGTTTCAGGAACTATTAGTGATGGGAAAGAAGTTATCGACATGTTACTTTCATATCATTTATTTAAGACACTATATGTACTCAATAAAAATAAGACATTAAGTATTATATTTCACATAATATGTGGAATATCAGGTATCAAGTTCTGGAATATTATTATTGCGTTTTTTAGAACGGTAATCATAATTCATATAATTGTGCTCCCTTTTCCTCGACTCACGTGGTTCTGCTGTAGCTGTGGGACTGTTTACGCGTCCTCACTTGACCCAGAATTGACGATATGTATTTCAGACCAATTTTGCTGCTAGTCGTATTTTTTTATATTATTTTTTAAAAACACTTTTCTTAGTTTCGATTTTTTCAGTATCTTAATTTTTACTTTTACTGTTTTGACCGAGGCATAATAAATGATCAAACAGCAATAATTACCTAAGTCACGAAAACGTAAACAAACACTCAAATAATGCACTATCGTATTTACGTCTATTCCCGCTAATGGTATCACGACACTAATCGAAAGTAAATAATTGCATCACCTACAACCGTGCGAGAAGGGGTCGAGTGACCTTATAATCTATGACAGGCTTTTCGGCCTATTATCCGCAAGGAATCGAAAAAAATATTAATCAGTGCGGTATCAGGCCGAAAAACCTTAGCACATTTTTAATGCTTTATTGAATAGCCCTTAAAGTCCTAAACTTAAACCTATATTTGTCTCTTTTGTATATATAGAAATACTCATTATACACCCTCCGCACCAGGGGAAGTTCACAGTTTTTCGCCTCCGCACCGAACGGGAGTACATGGATCGGGTGTTTAAGCCTTATATCGCAGCGAACGTGTTAAAACGTAACAAGGGTCTGCCAGTCGTCCATGCATATAACTATTAATATATACCAGATTGACTTATATACTGTTGTGTCAAGAGTACTTTCGAACCCCATTCTAATCGCGGTTTGATAATATTGGGCTAGCGTTGGGACCACGCAAAATAGGCACGAAAAATAGAGAGAATACAATACAATACTAATTTTAATTAACACATAAGGTGGAAGTACTAGTACCCGACGCTGTACCAATATTCGTCATTATTAGCTTGATTTGCCATCGATAAGATAAAATCAACTATTAGGGCATTTAAACGATGATTAATGTATGTACCTTTAATGCTTCATATCCCAACTTTGAAATAATTAGCTTATATCTAAATTATTTGCATAATGTTAAGACAGGCTGACGTTTATTAGGACTGAGTGTTAATATTTCCAATGTCCCGATATGCGACATTGAAACTTGTACTGAAGTGTCATCTATTGGGACTGCCTGCACCTGACGCTTACTCATATAGGTAATGGAGTTGACTAAGAAAATTTGCAATTTTGAGAAATAAAATAAATACTATTTAACAAAACTAACAAACTCCTCTCCCAAAACACATGACATTACTTTATGTAGATTTATATATGAGCAAAATATCGTGATTCAAATAAATATTCTCTGTTGACATGTTGCGCGCTAGTACTTCCACTTTAGCTGAAGTTTGTATCATGACATCAAACTGTCAAAGTTATTAAGAGAAGGATTTCCTTTTATAATATAAAATCAGACTAATCTTCCGCCCTATCTGCTAAATTGCGCTATAAAAAGCACATTATTCCGTACAATTAACAGAAACATACATAACTAACATATCTATAAACAACGCCATATTGAGATCATTACTATTATCATTAACAATAATATTATCATGCAAGTATATTCATAACATTTCCACCTCCTATCTCTAATTCAACCCTCTTTTAAAATCAACCCTAATGATACACACTTACAGTTGAAAATTGTATGTACTAATCATTAATATAAGATATTTCGAGAGTAATTTCCAGTTATTAAAGCTATATTTCAAATTTGTACTGCAGCTGTTAAAAAGAACGTATGTTGTTAGGAAATATATGGCGCTTAAGACGTTTTGCGTTCGGTACAAACACCTTTGCCGCGTGTTGTTTTCAAATTATATTGCGGATTTATTTGGTACAGTCGGCATCAGCGTTTGGAATGGTTTCGAGTAGTGGTTGTCTGTAAAGGTACAGGGTGCTTAGACAAGTTGCCAATCGCTAGCGCTTCATCGTCAATCGTAAGCGAAAGGCAGCTAACTGTCTTTGTCGCACTAATATGAAAGAGTGACAGAGAGGGAAAACTACGATACGCTACTAAGCGCTAGCGATTGGCAACTTGGCTACGCATCCTGGGATCACATCTAGGGCAATGCCGGGATTCATGTGTATGCAATCACGGGATTTAACATTATAAAATCCCGTAGTTGGAAACATTTGACATCTATAAATTTAATCTATTTATTTATTATGTCGGCGGAGCATATACCCCTATACAGTGTGTGTCTTTCATAACGACATTGCTTTTAAGGGATGAAAGTCTTAATGAACTGAAAGTAGCATATTTAGTTAAAGAATTAAAAAAAAAATCATACAAATTATTTCGGCACGCAATGTATCAGTAACAACTAATAAATTAAACCTAACAATTGACATATGATTTCATTGAAATCTCGCTCTTAGTGACATCCTGACAATTACAATTAATTACCTATTTACATCCTACATGTCGGTGAAACTTTTCGTTGACAAGTCCGTCAAAAATCATGACCCTTGTTCATAAGAAAAGGATTTAACAGCCCAGGGTGCCTAGCCAAGTTGCCAATCGCTGTCGCTCAGTAGCGTATTTTAGTTTTCCGTCTTTGTCATTCTTTCTTATAAGTGCGACAGAGACGATTAAGCGCTAGGTAATTTTGTGTTAACTAAGAAGGCGGAATCAGATAATCGTTTTGATTATTTATGTACCCATTGAAAACTTCACATTGATTGAGTTGAAATGTCAATATAACATCAAGTTTGTTGATCAACAGACTTTCCTAATAAATTTAATGAAAATGTTTGAACAAGGTAATGTGATTTCTAAGAAGTGATAATGTATGTGCAGTGATTTTTTATATCAGTCTAGTTCAGTGAATAATTCGATTCAAAATGTGCTGTGGCTAAGACATTAAGACACAGAAAGAATTGTTGATGTTTTGTTGTGCTAAGTAGTGTAGTGAAAATCTCGCATGTTTTAAGTTGTAGTGTTTTCTAGTAATGGATAATTCAGTAAATAAGTTAACGTCGGCAACAGTTCACAGTTAACTTAATGATTTGATCGAATTAAAATGGAAACGAAACTATCTTTTCCTCTCAGAAACGTCAAATAAATGTTTGCATTACATTGCTGCTCGAGATTTTTTTTAAAATTAATTACTCTTAAATAATAAAGGCAATCGTTATATTCTTTTAATAAAATGGCTAACAACACTTTAATCTATCGTTACTTAAAAGCAATGTCGCTATGAAAGACACACACTGTATAAGCCTTGGTAATTAACTTTAAGGCATTTCTGTAAAATAAAAAAAAATCTAGAGCATTATTCTTTATGTGTAATTTGCCTCAAGTACATTTTTCCTGAGTGTTATAATAATATGTACCTACCTATTTTAAATCACATCATCAGCCTATCTCAGTCCACTGCTGGGCGTACGTATCTCCTGTTAACTATGGGCAATTGGGCATAGACACATTTAGGAGGTAAATACCCATAATTGCCACGCTGGGCAAGCGGATTGGCGATGGCAGTAATGTGTCCACTATGATGATGCTGTTGTCCATCTTCCACGTCCACACTTCAAATATTTCAATTCTTTAGTGGGCTCTTACGTCACCCACGGGAAGGGAGAGAAGGATACACATAACAATTCGAACAAGTACAAAGGCGAACTTATTCCTGTAAGGGATCTCTTCCAATTAACCTTAAAGACATAAAGTACCTACTAATGTTTGCAACAGCTGAAACTGAAGCGCATAGCTCACCTCACTTCGGTATATCGATAAACATAAAAATGGATGAACAATATTACATCGTATGATATTACATGAATCAGAAATGATTTCCAAGAGAACTGTACATTTATTTTAGACTCGACTAATGAGATGGCTTGACGTATTGTGACAAAGTTGCAACGCTCGTACAATTCATGTCACATTATAACTTTTCCAAAACAATAAAGTTACATTAGTTACAATTGCCAGGAGTGCACTAATTTTAACGAATTTCTAACATTATTAAAACTTTTATATCATTTAGGATTCATCACAGTACGCCTTTATCTCGATCTATCTAGATTCTAGATCATTAAAACCTGAAATGCGAATGAATAAATAATAGATAAATAAATATCTGGGTACATCTTATACAAATCGACCTAGTCCCACGGTAAGCTCAATTAAGGCTTGTGATCTAAGTACCTACCAAGCGACGATACTTATATAACAGATAGATACATAATATAGATACTTAAATACATAGACACCAATGACCAAGGAGCAAATATTATAATGCTCTCACCGGGATTTGAACCAGGAACCTCCTACCACTAAAATCCACTACATTTTCCAAAATGTCCTAAACTGTGTTCCTTTTGGATCTCGTGCAGTGTCCGCCCATCCCTGGTAGCCATCCACCGCCGTCTTACCCGTTAACCTGCCGCTAAATAGTTAGTACTGTGTTCCGGTTTGGGGGTAAGATAGCCGGTGTAATTACTGGCATGGAGGCGATCCATCTAAGTCCTCATGCTCCGGCCACGACATTGGTCTAAGGCGACCAGCGGCGAGCGAATCCATGATTTGGAGCGGGATGCCGATAAGGGTACGAGAGGAAGCACCATACGTTTTCCGCTAAGCCAGTCGTCTTAGACCGATGTCGTGGCCAGGGCATCAGGGTAGGCAGCGCATAGGCGATTTTTTGGTCACTAAGTCCATGGGCCTCAATTTCTGCTTTCCATCACGTGGGCTGAGAGCTCATTTGTCCACCTTCGTCACATAAAAAAAAAACTTTCTGGGAGATTTTGGGAAATGTTATGGATCTTGCTTAGCCACATTAACTCGACCAGCTAATCAATATCGAAGATCCAATTAGAATTGCTCATGTAGGTAGTGCATATTAAGTACTAGCGACCCGCCCCGGCTTTGCAAGGGTACTATACCTACATAAAAACTTTCCTCTTGAATTAGTCTACCTATTAAAAAAAACTCATGAAAATCTGTTGCGTAGTTTTAAAGATTTAAGCGTACAAAGGGACATGGGGACAGAAAAAGTGACTTTATTTTATAGCATGTAGTGATAGTGATATGAACATTACCTATATATTATCAGAAATCTCGTGTGTATGTATGTGCGTATGAGTGTGTGTGTGAGCACGTGTCACGTGACAGCGACGCCATTTATGCCGTGTCGGCCACCGATGACGAAGTGCCCGAACATTTTACAGGTGAGGTACTGAAGTGTGGAGATCGCTTCTCTTTGAAAAAATAATTATTTTTTACATCGAACAGACTGCCAAATTTTTAAATACTTAGGTATTTAAAAAACAATTTACTTTTAGAATTATAACTTACGTGAGACTGAATCATTTTAAAATATTATCGAACTGGGTTACTCACGTATTTAAGTCAGTACGCTCCGGACGAGGACCCTCTTAATGGGTCGAGACATGTCGAGCAATCATCGACTTTAATACGTGAGTAAACTGGTTCGATAATATTTTAACAATTTACCTTACAAAATAAGTGGCAAAAGTATACTACATTCATAGTAATGTGAATGTTACCATTAATGACAGAATACATTTATTACCATCCCATAGGTGTTGTAAGAGTCGACCAAGGGATTTGAACTGTCACTGTCCATTTATTAGGGTTCCGTAGCCAAAATGGCAAAAACGGAACCCTTATAGATTCGTCATGTCCGTCTGTCCGTCTGTCACAGCCAATTTACTCGGAAACTATAAATGCTACAGTAACGAAATTTGGTAAGGATATGTGTTGTATGAACCGCTACAGGAATGTGATACTAAATTGTAAAAAAAACCATTGGGGTGGGGGCCCTCCATACATGTAACTGAGGGATAGAATTTTTTTTTTAGTTGTACATAAGCGTGTGGGGTATTAATAGAAAGGTCTTTGAAAATGATATGAAGGTTTATACATTACATTTTTATTTAAGCAAATCGTTTTCGAGATATCAGGTCTCAAAGTCTGAAAAATGTGTCCCCCCCCCCCCTCTATTTTTTAAACTACGCGATATAAAATTCTGAAAAAAATATATGTTATGCACATTAATAAACTCTATCAACGATTTTTGGTTTGATAAAATTATCTCTTATAGTTTTTGAGTTAGGTTGATTTAACTGTATTTTTTTAATAATAAATTGATAATGGTACGGAACCCTGTGCGCGCGAGTCCGACTCGCACTTGGCCGGTTTTTTATTGAAAATTAACGATGGCCGGCAGCATCATAGTGGAGTCGACAGTATCGACACACTAACTGCAATCGCCAACCCGCTTGCCCAGCTTGGCGATTATGGGAATATACCTACCTCCTTATGCGTCTATAAGCTTAGGTAATTGGCATGGTCTTTGTCCAGCAGTGGACTAATTATAGGCGGATGATGTGCACAAGATTTCGTTAAAACTAAATTGCAATTTGCAATAACTGCAGTGAAGGCATACGTTATAGATTTTGATTACAGATAGCATTTAGATGCCTATCAATAAACGTGCATCGTAAATCGTCACATCGTCACGCCCTAGAGGATGTAATATATTGGTAAATTAATTGGGAATTTGATCTAAAAATCGATTCACACACATCCAGCGGCGGATACTCGATGTGATATATTTATACGTATTGAAATTAAAGACTCCTGAGATGTAAGAATTAATAAAATGCCGAAGAAAACAGTAGACAATAACATTTCATATTTTAACGACAAACGGGTTTTAATCGCGCAAATTTACGTTTAATATATATCTTGACGTTTCGGGCATGACGTTACATCTACGGTCGCAGGCAGACTGGCGAGAAAATGTTTCAACACTTTCTAGCTGTGCGGGTTTTGTGAACTACCCGCTCTTGGCCTTGATTATACCTCTAGGCTAGGGTTGTCACTATTAAGATCCATTTGTCGTTAAAATATGAGTGATAATCATGAATTCGATGCATAAATCAATACAGATGAAATATTTTATGAAATAAAATACATTGTTGAACTTCATTATTCCCGTATTTTTTTTGTTGAACAAATTAGGTACCTAAATTGTTTTTATTTGATATTTTTTATTTGTGTTTTTAAGTACTTAGTAATACTAAGAGTAAATTATGATTATTAATTGTCATATACCAAAGAAAAATCCCAAATTTGCCAACACCTGAAAATCATAATATAGATAATAAAATGCGTAACAGTATACTTCTTTGTATTATAAATAGTGCTCCTCCATACTTGATCGCCGGTCACCGGCTATCAAAAAGTGGCGTAATTGATTTTTTCGCGCGGCGTCAAGCGCGAGCGCAAATGGCTTACGTCGGCCATATTGAATTAGTGCGTGGACGACGCTCGCAGAACAGCAGATTAATGGAGATACCCCCTTATATTCTTTTGGAGTATTATTAATTTATTATATATAATATGTAGAGGATGTAAGTCTAATATGGGCGAAGCTCTTAACGGGTGTTAGTACTGTTAGTTTAGAACATAATAAGTACATTTACCGAACATAACATAACAAGTATATTTAGTTTAGAACATAATAAGAAATTTACCGTACAAAATAATATAATTATGTGCTTTTTAACATTTAAGTACATGGACACTTAATTAGCGTGAAATTATAAAAACTTCATTTCAGTCATGTTTGCAACGACAATCGCGCACTAAATTTCACTATAAACTTAGTTTTGGTATTAATTTCATAAACTTTATGCGATATTATAATATAAAAATGCTGATAAAGTTTAGATTCCTAAAGATATCATACTTAATTGACAATTGTCATACAGTCAAGTGCCAAAATAAGTATCGATAGAATCCTCTTATAAATATGTTACGACGTCCTTATTACACAGCGTGAAAATACACTGCGACATATTTTTGAGCATTTTTATTCACACCTTACGTACTTGACATGGCATCATATTTTTATATACACCTTTGACTGTACAAACCTGACTGCAATTAAGAATGTTTAATGTCATGCTAATTGGGTGTAGCCGAAAGTGAAAGCGCCCATATTTAATAAGAAGGTAACGGCACTAAAACGGGAATTACTTAATTTTGATAAATGTGAATTGTATATCTCTGATAATATTGAAACTTCATCGGCACCCCATCTTATTCAAAAATTCACAAGTTTAGCCCCAGGTATCAAAATTCTATCCAAGGACAATCTGCACCTCCTCGGCTCACCCATCTTTGATGAGGCTATTCCAACCGTTTTGAATAAGTGCATGTCTAAATTTCGCGATAATTCGGAACGTTTAACAAAAATTAGCAGCCACTCCGCTTTATTCATTCTCAAATTTTGCACCCTCATCCCTAAATTTACTTATTTGTTACGTTGCAGTCCAGTTTGGAAATTTCCGAACGTCATTCAACCCATTGACTGCCTTCTAAAGTCTCAACTCGAATGCATTCTTAATGTTCATTTCAGTGAGCAAGCTTGGACCCAAGCCTCGCTGCCAATCAGATTTGGTGGTCTTGGAACACGAAAAATTGCTAGTATAGCTTTGCCTGCATTCTTGTCTTCAGTTCATGGCTCGTCAGATCTCGTAGGAAAAATCTTGGCCTTTTCGGCAACAAACTGTGAGATCGCGTGCCTTGATGAAGCCAAGGATGCCTGGCGGGCTGGGCCAAATCCGATTATTCCCTCAAAACCCCACATGCAAAGGGCTTGGGATAACATATCCTCGGCCGCCAACCTTAAATCCCTGATTGATACCTCATCTGGCAAGGATCGCGCAAGGCTCCTTGCAGTATCCAAGCCAGAATCTGGGCAGTGGCTCAATGCCTACCCTTCGCCCAATATTGGCACTTTCATTGACCCCTGCACGCTCCGTATAGCCATCGGTCTCCGTGTCGGGGCTGATGTATGTGTAGACCATACTTGCGTATCGTGTGGAGCCCCCGCAGATCGCCACGGCCATCATAGTTTAGTCTGCTCCTCGGGCCAGGGTCGCCTGCCCCGTCACTCCGCTATCAATGACATCCTGCGACGGGCGCTCGTCAGTGCCAACGTCCCCGCATGTTTGGAACCCCAGATCGTGCGGAACGATGGTAAGCGCCCTGACGGGATGTCATTGATTCCCTGGAGGTTGGGGAGAGCTTTGGTTTGGGACGCCACCTGCGCCGATACGCTGGCGGCGTCCTATATCTCAGCTACCTGCAAACAGGCTGGGGCGGCGGCGGACGCCCGGGAGCGGGCGAAAATTAATAAATATAGCTGTCTCGGCGCCAACTACGAGTTTGTAGCTTTTGGCGTCGAGACACTTGGTCCCTGGGGCAAGGGGGCACGCGGGCTCCACAAGGCCATCAGCAAACGCCTCAGGGAGTCCACGGGCGATCCTCGCGCGGGCGGCTTTCTTGCGCAAAGGATTGCTGTTGCAATCCAGCGCGGGAATGCCGCCTGCGTGCTGGGCACCTTGCCCAGGGGGCCAAATTTATATTTATAGATAGTTTTATTGTTACTTAGTTTATATTTGTAGTTAGTTTTATTTTTAATTAGCCTTAATTATTTTTCTGTTTTTCTATATTTTATGATTAAATAAAATCCTCAGTTTGGGAATTACCTATACACATAGTACAGATAGTGCCTTTTTTAGGCTCTAGTGTGAGAAGTGGGTCATTTTACGTCAGGTCCAAAACTTCGGCGGGCCATCTGTACAAAAAAACGTCGTACGAGACACGAGCAAAAAGGCAATTCGTAACTCGTGTCGATTTAAAACATCGCCACTCGTTTCGGATTTACTGTTTTTCGCACTTGTGTCGTCATACACTATAATAGCATGACGTGGCTCCACAGTTTTCCGTATTCGGAATTCACTAAATTAATTCATAATCGCTTCCCGCCATTGATCGAGCTGACGCACTAATGGACTTTTTTCTTTTTTTCGCTATTTCCACTAAATGTATTACTAGCTGTCATTTTCACCCTTGAAAGCTGTTTGGGGTCACAGGTAGACGAGGGGTTATTGTTTATAACAGGTTATCATAATATGGCAGTTTATATCAGCAATTTGATCAATTTTGAATGAAATCAGGTTAATATAGTTTACAAATTCCGTTGTATTTTTCTTAACATTACTTCGGTCCAAAACTTCGGAGGACCATCTGTACTAAAAAACGTCGTACGAGACACGTGCAAAAAGGAAATTCGTAATTCGTGTCGATTTAAAACACTCCCTTTGGTCGTGTTTTATAACATCGCCACTCGTTTCGAATTTCATGTTTTTCTCACTTGTGTCGTAATGTACTATTATATGGTAAATATCCCATTTTAAGTCATACTGATAAAATACTAAAGTAAAAATGACCATGTTAGCATAAACTTAAATCAGTACCTATTCTAACGTATGCGGAATGAAATCTGCACAAAGTTTAATATTATATTAAATAAATGATATCATTATTATTTTCTTGAACATGTACGTTTCTTAATATCGATTTTAACAAGTATTCATGCAAGATAAAAACTACTTGAATCCAAAGTGTATAACTTTAGTTTTATGATACTTTATCCATTGATGTCGAAAAAACAAATGTTAGCATTTTTCTTGCCTCTAATTTTATCTTCTGTAGGAAAATTTTTTAAATAAAAATCTTTTGCTCATTATATTTCATATTCTTGTTAATTGGTCTATTGATACTTACTTATTATGCTAAAAATATTTAATTGAAATTAGCTATAAGTCGTTCACCGTGACATCCGTTACTGAAAAAGCAGTGTTTTTTACACTTTTTGATCAAATGGCGAAGTCATATTTTCAAAGTTGTTTATTTTTATTTTCCGTGTTGATAGGCTTGCTCTTTGTTTATGTTTCGTAATGCCCATGGTTTGAGAATGTTTTTCATCAATTTTGTTGTCATATTTAGAAGTATTTCTGAGCTCCCTGTTCGATTTTGTGATTCGGGTTAACGTAATTTCCTTTATTCGAGCTCTTTCTGAAAAGTGGCTGTAGCCAAATTGTTACATTACACTAGGGTTTCTAATATCATTTATTGGAAACGAAAAGAATGCGAGATTTTTATAAAACAGTGTTTCAAATCTTGCCTTCTTCTAAAAAATCAGAATCATCGTCGATTTTGGCCTTAGCAAATGTGTCTTGTGGAAAATACATGCAGTTGTGCGACATTGTTCTACTCAATTGGCCATAATTTCTAAAGAAAGATGCCAAACCCGACAAAACTATCCAATTTAATTAACAATTGTATACAAATTAATTTAGCATTGAGACACAAGTTAAATTTAATTTTTTTATTTTGTTTTTACTTGTTCAAAATTTGTGCAAATTTCACTCCGCATACGTAGACACAAGCAATTACAAAATTAAAGTATTGCTCAACGCCCATACACCCACAAGTACATGTAAACGTGTTCTGGGATGAAACCGCCCGGTGTCCACTGCATAACGCTGCAACTTTATGCATCCCTTGTTGGACGTTATCGCAGAATATTACGGCGTAGTCACTTGGCAATGAGGGTTTTTGATATCATATTTTTGATTCACCATAATGACAAGTTATGTTTTTTTTTATGTGACAAAGGTAGACAACTGAGCTCTCAGTCCACATGATGGAAAGCGGGAATTGCCTACCCCAAAACCGGAACACAGTACTAACTATTTAGCGGCAGGTTAACGGGTAAGAAGACGGTGGTATCGATCAGGGCGGACCCTGCACGAGGTCCTATCACCAGCAAAAAATCATATGGACGTCAGTAAAAGTAATATCTTACAATTGTCTCACATATCACCATGGTGAAATAAGAGCCGAGTGGCCGAGTAGTTTAACAAATTATGGAGAACGTTTGAGTCAGCGCATCTAAATCAGCAATAACGCTAATTAAATTGGCAAGCTCTGTAGCTCAGTCCGTAGAAGCAGGAAGTCCCGGCTTCGAATCCCGGTAAAGTTTTTATGTTCGTCACAAATTACAAACATAATTTTTCCTCAGTCATGAGTGCGGTTTTGGTACTTTACCGTCTTACCCAATAAATACAAACTAAAAGAATCACAAGTGTAAAACCGAAAAAACGAAAAGCTGGTTTCTGAAATCTGAAAACCGGTTTTGTGCAACCTGGTTTTACCGGTTTACGGTTTTGTGGCCTCTGGTCATGGATGCTTTATTTATATTATACTCGTAATACATACAAGGTGCCCGTGAGGAAAGGGAAAAATTTTAACAGCATATTCCTGAAACTAAAAGAAGCAAAAAATGTTAAGTGAGTTTTGGTCAAATCTGCAAATCAGCAAAAAAAAATTTTTTTTACTTTTTTTTTTGATGTTTTGAATGCCTCAATACACAAAAAAAGGATTTTATTAATGAAACTATCGCGAAAATTGCACTTTAAAAGTTTTTTTTTATTTGCTAGGTAATTAAGGATTTTGTTTGTTCATTTGATGTCTGTCAATTAAGTGTGACAGGACTAAGACAACATGGTAACAAAATCGTTTCCTAAAATGCGTTTATCATAGCGTAACGGGCTAAAACGGTTTTAGGAAAAAATATAATTTTCTCTTAAAATAGACTCAATCCAGAAAACTTCATATGACATTTTTAACTTCAAATTTGGTCAGAAATCCGCTGTTGATTTTTTTCCCCTTCCTCATGGGCACCGTGTATATACTCGTATGTATTTATCTATGTGAACCGTAGTGAGTTTAACGTGGATTTAGTTTCTATCTCGCTCGCTTGCACCAATACGCGAGTATGAACGGTATACATAGCAAGCTAATGGTATGCACACTTTCATACCCATATATCGCCGCTTAGTTGCGCAAATTTATTGCTTTCAATTGAAGGGTGAATATCTGAGCGTTTTAACCGCCTAATTTTGGTGGCACCATATTTGCCGAAGTTTCTAAACGTCTCAATGTTATACTTCGTCACACGTATAAGGTACCGTGCCTCATTCAAATGACAAAGTAGCACATTGTAATGAATAGAAATTTCCGTAAAAATGATACCACCAAAATTAGGCGGGTGAAACGCTCAGATATTCACCCTGCGTTTGTAAGTGAATGCCACCCGCTGTAAAACTGCGCTATGCAGCAGTCTAGGCTGACCAAAACGTATGTGTATCGAGAAACCTAATTAAACGCTAACTAGTAGTTGATATGACTTGGCTGCGAGTTAGTCGCGTTATGGGCCCTATTACTTGTTCATACATTACTTTAGTGAGTCATGGTATGCCATACAGTTATACGGGGTGTTTTTATTCACTGGTCAAATTTTAGAGGGTTTGGATCGTTCTGGGGTCATATTGATGAGCTTTAATTACTACGGGACCGACATCCGATAAGAGAAAAAATATCAGGGGCCCGTTTCTCGAAAGCTTGTAACTTGTAAAACAAGTGGAAGTCTCTTTTTGACACTATTTATTAGATAAGGACTTCCGCCTGTATTACAAGTTACAAGTTTTTGAGGAATAGGCCCCTGATGTTCGATACATTTCCGCCTACCTACTGATGTCTCATGGTTTGTATGGAACATCAGATTTTTATTTCTCGAATCGGATGTCGGTCCCATAGTAGAAGTATATCAATATTACACATACAAATAATTTATTCAAACGTAAGCATATGTTTACAATTTTCAAGCGTTATCCAATGGGCTCCAAACTAGGTTCAGCCTGTGTCTTAGGACCCACACTGAGTCGATTAACATTAGCAAGTACATACAGTATTACACGTTACAAGCAGCTAGACATGAAAGGATATACTTAAAGAAATGGAAATATGACCTCAGAAGTAGCCCCTAAAGTATGGCTGGTGAATGAATTACCTAAATTGTTAATTAATTGCATATGTAGTGGTATTACGCGTTTACAATGTATTTATTGTATGTGGTATCCCGTGACAATTGATTTTTTCTATGGTAAGCACATCTGTTACGATACCTATTGTGGGAGTATGTGGTATTGTTTGTGTGCTTTCTCGACTCTTGTGCTGTCATCATTTGACTAATAGTAAACCTGACTGCAAAGACATAAGCTCCATCTTAAGAGTGTTACTTTCAATAACACCACTATAAATGCAATCCCAAGCTCTCGGTATATTATCTACATCCATGATAGTCACGTATCTACTACAGCTCCCTGCCGAGGTTTTCCCGTTGGACTACAGTATGAGGTTCTTCAAAAGAGGAGTGTACAAGTTCTTATTGGGTCGGCAACGCGCATGTGACACCCCTGGGGTTGCAGGCGCCCATAGGCTACGGTGACTGCTTTCCATAAAGCGGGCCGTATGCTTGTTTGCCACCGACGTGGTATAAAAAAAAACATCCTTTTGCAAAAAAATATCCTTTGAAGCAGATATTGTAATTTAAATTACTAAAATCTGGGATTGACGTAGATTTAAGTCGAGTTGAGTGAAGTAACAAGTATCCGCTTGCCCAGCGTGGCGATTATGGGCATTTAGCTCCTAATGCGTCTATGTTATATATAATAGATAGATACTTAGGTATATGCTTAGACAGCCATGACCAAGGAACAAATATTTGTGATAAATAAATACACCAATGTTGCCCTCGCCGGGATTCGAACCCGGACCCTCCAACTTCGTAGGCAGGGTCACTACCAACTAGGCTATGGAGGATTCGTCGAAATTCGTTGATTTCGTAGAGTGCACCTTAAGCATAAGCCATGCCTAACAGCTATATTCGAGACATTTCAGAAAATAGATGAATTATACATGGTGTTAAACTAATTAAATAAATCCCCACAAGAACATGCAACTTACACCGGACTAGTTGGGACACGTCACAACGTCTGCGCCTGCTCACCTGTTTATAAAACGTCGTAAGCGCCAGGAGAGTTGTATGGGGTTGTGACGTTTTGTGCGAGTGTGGTGTCCAGTTCATTAAGGGGCGCAAGTTGTGTGCTAAATCACAGCGGAAACATACGGGGTGGTAGGTCGTCATAGATAGAACATAGAATTAATTAATAAAATGTAGTACAGGGTGAACGATATGAAGTGTTACCATGTAGATTTTATTAAGTCTGGTGTCAAAGTAATAGCGGCTTATTATCGGAAATAAGTTTTGGACCGCATTGAAGTCTTAGGCACGCAAACATTTGGGTTGTAGACCGCAAACATAAGAACGAAACTGAGCTTCGGCTTATAAAGATTGTAAGAACCAAAAATGGCTGAAATCCGCATTTCACGTGTCATTTCTCCAGTGCATTTAGTTTCAGACTTTTTATCTGGTCTATTTTGAAGAGCAAGGTGAGAGCAATTAAACATGCGAGTATAAATGCAATGAAGAAAGCGATCCTATTTCACTGGCTCATACCACTACCCAGTGGTCACAAACGTGCTGCGAGCAAAACTTTGTTTATCATTTTGAAGACCATAGTCAAGGCATAGGGTAGTATATTGACTAAAAGTAAATTTAATCACAAAATGTGATATTTTTTCTTTTGTTTTTTCTTACTTATAGGTAGTAATAAATTGTTGCATTTAAAAAATCGCAGTCCTTTGAAATTGGTAACACGTCATATCGTTCACCCTGTAGTACGTATAGGTAATGTTCTGAACCTTACAGGTTTTTTTTTCGTTTATTGATTTTGCAACGACCATTCACACTCAAACAATACATTATGGCACTTACATAACATTCGACACCATATGCTTAGTGTGATGGCCACTTCCAGGCAATCACCGCATGCTGACTAAACAAAACAAAATTATTACCTAGCGCTACTAAACACTTTCGGCCCCGCAACTTCAACTAACTCGTTGTTAATGTTAACATACAATCTTCGACGTCTATATTTATGTACTAAAATGTTAATGTTATGTTTATTTTAATTATATGTGTATTGGATGTATGAATTTATCTTAGTTGGTACATTAACAGTTAAGTTTTTGGTATTACTCAAATATATTTTCCACTGTACACGGTATATTTGTCTATCTTTTGCTTCATAAAGACGACTCCTTTGCTCAAAGGTTAACCGGAAGAGATCCCTTACAGGGATAAGTTCGCCTTTGTACCAGTCAATTTTTTTGTATAAATGTGTATTTTTGCCTGTGTTTTGTGTACAAAAAAGAATTTACATACGTACATAAAATGTATTTATATCTCGATTAAACGCAGCAGAACCGCCGCGAGTCTCGCCCCGTATGTCCCGCCGCAGTGACCGGAAGCTGCAACTTATTCTGCTCATGAGAGTTGGACACTTTGTCAATTTACGAGCCCCGCCTCGCGTGATTATCAGCCAGGTATCGCCGGCGGCGGATATATCGGGGCGGACATGGTGCTCAAAATATCTACACATGCATTAGCAATAGAGGTGCGCTCGATGTTTATGAGCGCCTCGACCGTTCTGTCATGTGTATTAGTAGCCTACCATGACTTTACAAGTATCGATAACGTTTCTCGATACGTAAAGCAGGCTGACCCGCTCGCTCCAGCACATCAGTGCGAGCGCGTTAAGGAGAATTCGCTGTTCTAACGAAATTCGATCGGTACACAAAACGTGATTGGTTGACTCCTTTTGGATTGGTTGAACGGGCGCTAGAACAGCGAATGCTCTTTTGGTTTAATTAAACGCAGCTTTAGAATGCATTACGTATCGCTATCGAGTAACCTAACGTATATTTTACTTTCCAACGCATGGCGAATCCGCCGGCTGGCTACTACGAGTAATGGCTTTATGCCTGATATTCAGCAGATTAAGAAACGTATAGGAACAAAAGAAAAAAAGTTGTTATTAGAGACAATACTTTATTTTTAAAACGAAGTTACACAGTTACAACGCAAAGTAATATTACAATAAATTAATACTTACAACCTAAACCTATCCTATGATCTAACAAGTTATACAAACCACAATAAATACTCAATATTTACTCACAAGATAATAAAAAATACTACGCAATAAGTGACAATTTACAATGTTCATTAATAAATTAATTACAATTAATAAAGCTTATACAAAATACACACTATTTGTCACCAACGGCTTGCCCCTGCCAAAACGCAGCCAAACCCTTAAACTTCTCCCCACATCTCCTCACCAACGATGGCGTAGACTTCACCTGAGGACTCTTCAAAATGGTGGTAAACTTCTTCACCAAATTAGTTACCGTCTCCTTCGAAGAGTCATCCAACGTCCGACTGAGTGACGCCATGGAATGCAGATGGCCGAAAACCTCATCGATATATTTATCCATGTCCACATGCGGTTCTTCTGTATCGTCGAATGATAGATCTTCAGCTGAGATACTGCATTGGATAATGTCGTCGATGCTTGGTCTTTTCCTCTCGCTGAATCGAACTGTGCTGGTCGCAGAGCACAGCTTCTCCAAAGATTTGAACACGTCATCGATGCCGTCGCAGATGGAATCCACTGAAGAAGCTGATAATATCTCTCCACTCACGAAGAAAAACGGCTTGATGCGTTTGGGAGCCTTCAAGTCTTCCATAAACTCCAAGTACTCCACGGACTTCTTAGAGTATCTTCCAAGTCTTTCTGAAGATAACTTCTCTTTGACTGATGAGTTGAAGGTGCGGTCGAATTTCTTCAAACCCATGGGGGTTTTTATCTTCGGGGTATAATCCTCTTGGGCTGAATCGTCGAGGTCAACGGGGGAACCCCACTGCCTCTCCAGCTCAAGCCACTGCTCAATTCCAGCCAGGATGATTTCAGCGTCGAGAAAGAATGCCATGTTGTCGGAACGAAGGTTGCTGATTGAATGATATTTGTTTCTAATTACGGGAGTATTTATAGGCGGAGTGGGGGTGGCAGTTGTAATTAGGCTAATCAGTTATCTGTAGCCAATGAGAGGTGAGAGCTACGTAAGGGAATTCCAGGTAGAGGATTAAAATTTATTGTTGCACCATAAATTACGTATCTTTGTTTATTGTTTAACTGTTAAAAATTTTTTTGGGAAAGTCCAAATAGAATGTTATTTATTATTGTAATTTTTTTGTATTTTTTGCGTTTGTTAAAGATGTGACTCTACTTTTATCACATCATTATTTTCATCGATTTATTTTAAATAATTCTAACAGTAATTTAGTTAGTAATCTTTGCTGTGTAGTGACGGCAGTAAGATAACATTTGTCACCGCCCCAATTTTTCCCGCGGCTATCGTAAACGTCTACTAAGGGATTGAAATGTCACTAACCATTCTTTGATGGAAGATGGGCAGCAGCTTCATCATGGACATTCACCTAATACGTCTATACGCATAGTTAATAGGAGAGGCCTTCGTCCAGCAGTGGACTGAGATAAGCTGATGATGTGATTCTGTTTGTGTCATATCTGCATAAGTTACATAATTCTTTCCCTGTTATAATTTTACTAAGTGAAAAGTTCTTTGTTGCCAGCTCAGCAAAATCTTTTCATACCAAGCATCCTAAATTTACATTCAAGCTGTATAGTTAATCTTATTTATCGCATGCGCAAGAGAGCTGAGCAATTAAACGCATCCAGTGCCGCCGTGTATCATCGCAGTAATCCGGGGGACAGAATCATAATAACAAAAAACAATAAAAATAACGAATTACCCCGCGGACTCGGAGAATCGGAGTGGAGACAGCGACGTGAGTGGAGTAGACGTTAGAGTCGAATGCAAAAAAAAAAAACATAGTTAAAGCAACACAAAAATTATGACTGCGTCAATTGTGTTACGAAAGTTAGTCGTAATAAATTATAGTGGGTACTTTGTCTAACAACCTTTGCCAGCAGAAAAAGGCATTATATTAAAAAAAATAGGCACGTATTGTTGGTCACTCATAGAAAATTTGAATTTGTCACCTTTTTTCAGTGCCACATAAGAGATTTGTGTTTAAAATTAAGTAATCTTATACCAGATCAGTATTTCTCATGTAGATTTGTGACTTATCACAGCTATGAACAGAAAGTTAACGTTACCTAAACTTTTTTTATACGTAAACGATTGAATGAAGGAAAGCTCGACGCAGGGGCTACTTCACAAAACAGTATCAACATGTTGGACTTCTTGGAAACCCTTAACTTTCAAACATGGTCGTAACACACTTGTTAAACTAAATAATAAATACCCAGGTACTAATTGCTCGACATGTTTCGATCCATTTAGAGGATCCTCATCATGGAGTAACCGCGACCAAAGCCCGACGTGTACTCGAGCAATTATCGACTTAAATTACGTGAGTAACCCGTGTGATAAATATTTAAATATGTTTGAGTCTCACGTTTGTTATAATTCTAAAACCCAGGTATTACTTTAGTTTTTCAAAACTTTTAACCTGTCAGCGTCTCCACAGCTCCGCCGTTCCAAATCCACATTCTGTTTACGCTCGTTCTTAATATGGGGCAAAACTGTTGGAAGAACAACAGTTTTTGCTGTATATTTTATGTTCTGTGACGCCATAACTCAGCTGTGACAAGCCCTGAGCCTTGTGATATACAGAGTACTAGTACTTCAACATTATTTATAACTCCGCAGTTATTTTTATTTATTCCCATGTTTTATTGGTTTATTGCGTCACGCGTTGTTGGTCGCGTTTTCGGTTTACGCTAAATGGTTTTGTTTAGTTGGATCCTGTGGCTATGTTAGTTATGGCTTGTGCCGTGAAAAATGAAGAACTGCCTAATTCATTAAAAATAACGCGCAACGTCGAGTTTCCTTAAATATAATATTATGAGTTTTTTTTTCTGGTGTCTCACTGCTGGGCAAAGGCCTCCCCTCTTTTCCTCCATTCGGCCCGGTCGTCACGTTTCTCACGCCAATTATGAGATTAATACTAGAAAATTCGCTCTATAAAATAATTTGCATGCCATTTTTATATTTGTGATCTCTTTTAGTTTTTAATAATCCACGAAATGTACTGCTCAATTTTAAGAGAATCTTATGAATGCGAGGAAATGTCGCCAGTATCCTCGGTACAATCAATAGCAAAATAAGGTGTCAATAAAAATGCTCAAAAATATATTATGTCCCAGTGCAGTTAAACTCCGTGTAATAAGAATGCCGTAACATACTCGTATACTTATACTTAAGAGGATTCTTTCGATACCTATTTTTGTACTTAAGTTTACAATGCTTCTTGGGCCAATCTAAGGTATTGATTAGTTTAGTTAGATTTAATTTATTGAAATTACTTGTACATTTGTTAGTGATCCTGCCTACGAAGCTGGAGGTTCCAGGTTCGAATCCCGGCGATAGCATTATTGTGAATTATCACAAATATTTGTTCCTTGGTCATGGCTGTCTATGTATTTAAGTATCTAGATGTGTCTATCTATTATATATATCGTCGCTTGGTACCCACATCACAAGCCTTAATTGAGCTTACCGTGGGACTAGGTCGATTAACACATGTCTCAAGATATTTATTTATAAATAAGGATATGAAAATATAATATTTATTAAAAGTGATTGTTTGCACGTTGCACAATCAACCACTTTTCCAGGTATTTCTAAATTAGGGTTATCAACAAAACCCTTTCGTTATCAGTTTCGGCGGCAAAACGAAGTGATTAGCTAATGACACATTGGAAAGGGATTAAAATTGACGCCTGCCTATTGTTATGCAAATTTCTACAATAATCTTATAGTTCTTTCTTAGAAAACATTTTCTTATCAATTTCCACGACGAAGTAAATTGATAAACAAATGATCGTCATTCCGATGGGATTAAAAGTGTCCTTTGCAATTGCTGGGAGCATTCTTAATGATTTATTAGAGTACAAAAACAATAATAAGTAAATAAATAACAATAAAAATTAAACCCCTACAATTTTAAAATAGCCTAGTTATTGGAACTCGAGTTATATTGTCACCCCGTGGTAGTGACTAAAAAATAACCGACTTGGTAAAACAATTGATCTCAAAATTTCAGTCTGCGTTGCGATACTTGTGATTTTTCACATGTAATGTTTTTCATGTATAATTCCATCAAAAACATACTTAAATGTAATGCGATCTGTCGCATTTTTGTTATAAAATATAATGTATTTAAATTATTTTTCAAACGGGTTACTCACGTAATTTAAGTCTATAATTGCTCGACATGTTTCGATCTATTTAGAGGATCCTCATCCTGGAGTACCCGCGACCAAAGCCCGACGTGTACTGCGTAGTTATAATTCTAAAATATAATGTATTTTTCATCACACTTGCTGTCTAAGCGCGTCATTGCTTGCAAGCGTAGCGGGAGTAATAGAAAAGTGAAATTCCCTAGGGAGTAATGGAAATATCAGTACGTCATAGAATAATGTATTGTCTTAAACTTATTTTTTGGTCCACAAGTGTGATGAAAAACAATGCATCACGGTCGGTAAGCAGAATACTAACTACTATTCTAACACTCTCGTCATCAATTCCGTACTTGTTGCACAATACTATTAAAAGTGATATTTCTATCCTTTGTCTCTGTCACTTAAACTTCAGCTTTGAAACAGATGCACGTTACGTATATATACGATTTTTGAACATCGGCTGGATCTCTTCTGAAGGCTTACCTTCAGAAGATTTCAATGAGAGGCGTGGCGTAGCTCAGTAATACATTGGTGGTTCTGCCTATTTAAGTGTTTCATTAGAATACTAAAGGTCCCAAAAATAACGAAAGATTTGAAACCGATGAAAAATACTTATTTCTTGTTTGCTTTTTTATTTTTTGATTTAATCATAGAGTACTAATAATAGGGTTTAGTATGGTACGGCACGCCGAGTAATTACTTCGGAGGCTTTGCTGTGACATAACATAACACTCTTTTGTTCAAATATTCTGTTTGAATAAATATGGCTGAATTTCGCTGCTGCAGTGTGGAATCATCTTCATCAAACCATGGGTGATCGAGAGCTTGCTAATATAGAACTTTGACTATAAATAACCCCATAAAAACAAATCAATTACGTTAAATGGCAATATTTGGGATATATTATACTGAAATCAAGGGAAAACGGCCAGAAAATTGAGACAAGACAGTTTTTCGCCTAGGTCACCAGGGCTGCAGGATAATTTGCTATTATAATACTTAACCCTATTCTGTGTACTTCATATGTCAGGGAATAAAATAGAAATTGGTAAAAAAGTGAACATCTTCATTAAATTTAAATCTTGCGTTATTTTTGGGACAGCCTTTACATGAAGATGATTCATGTCAATTGTAACCAAGAGTTGCTGACTGATTGGCAGTATCTATTTTAGTTTACCTATCACAAGCCGTTATATGCCAACCAACAAAGCTTCCTTATATTGAATTGCCACATTTGTTGCTAGAGTCCGGCTATACGTTTTAATTTATGCCCAAACTTGGTCCAGAGAAGCCAAGTTTCGAGCGGCGGGGCTATAAATTGATAAGCTGCTGCAATGATATACGTATCGACGGTAATTGCCGCTTGTGCAGTTATTGTGATTAGTGGACGTATTAGTATTGTGGAGATTATGCCCTTGTTTGGGGATTTGCCTTCGAATTATTGTTTTACATGGTCGGTACGAGCAAGACATAAGTACCTACCTACTAGATTGTTCCAAGTTCGGTGCCAAACGTATTTTTTTTATCAAAATCATTTGTCAGCCTCCGCTAGTGAATCAAATTTACTAATTGTACAAAATGTCAATATTTTTTTAGTACAGATGGTGCCTTTTTTAGGCTCTAGTGCGAGAAGTACATGTGTCATTTTACGTCAGGTTCAAAACTTCGGAGGGCCATCTGCACTAAAAAACGTCGTACGAGACACGTGCAAAAACGAAATTCGTAACTCGTGTCGATTTAAAACATCGCCACTCGTTACGAATTTCATGTTTTTCGCACTTGTTATTATTACATTACGCTATTATTATTACAAGAGAGATTATTTTGCCCCATAGCTTTTAAATTATGGAAATAATCGCGAATTTGCTAAACCCTTCGTTTGTCCATAATAAAATTGCGTGATAAAATTTGGCGCATGCTTCAATTCTGTGAGTCGTTGCACATAATTGCGTGATACCTCGTAAGGTTGCATTGTTCAAGTATTCTATTTAAATAATAGAATAACACATGATTACAATCGTAGCTAGCTGATAGTGTTTTTTTTAATAGGTGGCAAACTTACAGACGAATCGCCTGATGGAAAGCGATTAACGTCGCCCATGGACACCCGCAACACCAGAGGCGTCGCAAATGCGTTGCCGGCCTTTAAGGTGGGGGGTAAGCTCTTTTCTTGAAGGTTTGAAGGTCGTATCGGTCCAGAAACAAACATCATCATCATCATCATATCAGCCGAAAGACGTCCACTGCTGAACAAAGGCCTCCCCCAAAGTCAAAGTCAAAGTCAAAATATTCTTTATTCAATTAGGCCCAGCAACGAGGGCTTTTGAATCGTTAAACCAAATAGCGAATGAGAGAAAAAAAAACTACTTTCGGTTCAAAGATTGCCACAATGACCGGTCCTGCGCCACCCGCATCCAGCGGACTCCTGCGACCTTCACCAGGTCATCAGTCCACCTTGTGGGGGGCCTACCCACGCTACGCCTTCCGGTACGTGGCCGTCACTCAAGAGCAACGGCCTTCGCCCCAACGGCCATCGGTTCTACGCGCAATGTGCCCCGCCCAGTGCTACTTCAGTTTAGCGATTCGGAAACAAACAAATTTTATTTATTAGCAATAATACTAAACACCTAGCGCAAAATAAGTGATAACTTAGTATTAACTTTTCATTGTTAGCGCAAATATACCTTTTAGGGCCTACGCTCGCTGGCTGGCGCTGTCGGTCGTCTAACAAGAAATCGTATGAACAGCGCTAACAGGTGCGGGCGCGTGCGGCGAATTTTATGCTGAGCGGGACCCGCGAGCGTGCGCAGGCGGCGGGCGGCCGCGCCAGCTATTAGCTATTATAATAGCGTAGGCCCTTAATAAGTAAACATTTTATTTTAAAACTTCTATGATACAGGGTGTAAGTCTAATAAGGGCGAAGCTCTTAACGGGTGTTAGCTTACGACATAATAAGTACATTCAAATAACTTTTACTTAAAATGAGAGCTACAAAATTATCCATACAAAATAATTCGGCGCGTAATGTAGAGCAACGTACGCGAGTTAAAGACTTGTTGACAGTTAATTTCAAAAGCAGATGAAATAACTGCCATATCAACAATAACAAATGTTCGTACCTACATTGCTGCTCCGATAATCTTAAAAAAATACTGTAGGGTCATAATTAAAAGTAACTTTAAAAAAACCTTGTAAACCATGATTACACTAATGAATCCCATGCCTGATTTAATTGATCGCCCGTATTAGATTTACACACTGTATAAGTACAGGTAAATTCACTAAACTGGCAAGAATGAAATGAATAACATCTATCATTGTGTGTATGTGTCATTAAGATATCCACACATAGGTACTTTCTGTCACATACTCGATCCATTCGTGCCAGCTTTCGTGAATTTACCTATAACTTGTGACTATGTAAAGTTTTAACATTTTAGTGTTAATGAAATTCTGGAAAACTCAGAATCCAAGATTTATGCAATACCAATTTTACATTCATTAATGACAACGCATTAAAGGATTACCACATAAATTCACATAAGGGTTATACCTACCTCAAAAATCCCGTTATGATAACGGTCATTAGCAAATCACTTTGTTTTGTCGCCGCACCTGATAAGAAACAGTTTCGTTGATAACACAGAAGGAACTTCTAGGTACCTGGGAAAGTTACTGAGGATGGCACAAACATAAATAAATGCCACGTGTTTACTTTTCAGATCAGGGTGCTCAGACAAGTTGCAAATCGCTAACGCTTAATCATCAATCGTAAACGAAAGGCAGCTGCCTGTCTTTGTCGCACTGATATAAAAGAGTGACAGAGAGGGAAAACTACGATACGCTACTAAGCGTAAGCGATTGGCAACTTGAAATGAAATAAAATAAATGAAAATGAAATAAATGTTTATTCAGACACAAATCTTAGAACTAAGATCACAACTTTCGCCAAACCAGAGTATGGTTTGTTGGCAGACGAGGCTCCAAATAACATTAGGTAAAAAGTTCTAATAAATTCGTCGTTACTATTATTTTACTTTAACAAACGTGAATGACCCCAGCACTCATACACATACTCGTACTTATGTATGTATACAAATGGGCCCACGCATACATGGGCGCAGTTTAGTTAGTGAAAAACTTGGCTAAGCATCCCGTACCATAAGTTGGAAAGTAAATGATACGTTAGGTTTTACTCGACACGTAAGTAATGCATTCTATCACGCTCACACTGACATATTGGAGCGACTGCGATGGCCTGTTTGAGGTCCGTTCTACATTATTATTTTGAATATTTCGTAATATAGAATTCTCCTTTTTCAATACCTTACCAATATAAGGGCCTCGGCAAAGAGTACGATTTTGTACCGTTTGGCGTAGAAACTTTAGGTTCATGGGGCCCCAGCGCACGCAAATTGTTTGCTGAAATCGCGAAACGTCTGGTTTATGTAACTAAAGACCGAAGAGCTGGCGACTTCCTCGCACAACGCACCAGTATTGCGATACAGCGAGGGAATGCAGCCAGCATCCTCGGTACAATGCCACAAGGGCCAATCTTAGATATAGGTTAGGTTAAGTAGATTAGTTAGATTTAATCTATGTACATAAATTGTAGTTTTGAAAATAAATATATATTATACAAATACCTTGCCTGACCCTACGATTTTCAGTCATTTTGGAAAATTTCTAAAATGTACAATTGTAAATGGGTGTCCCTAATGGGTCTAAGTCAGGTACACTAATTACAATAAGACAATGGCGGTCATCAGTCACGGCACTATTAGGCCGAGGCGGGCTTTTTGCTGGAGCCGTGATTAACCGACTTCTCTAGCTGAAAGTGAATGATGTTTTGTGAAAGGACTATGCGTTAAAATTGCCCTAAGAACAACAAAAATGATAGTTGGTTCAGTTCACCGCATCACAGTGTTTAGAATTTTGAATTTGAAGAATGTAATTGGTCAATTTTGCACATCTCCGCTCCTCTCCGCCTCAATGGAGCCGCAGCCTAAAATTGGATTTCATTACAAGATGCTTAGCCAAGTTGCCAATCGCTAGCGCTTAGTAGCGTATCGTAGTTTTCCCTCTCTGTCACTCTTTCATATTAGTGCGACAAAGACAGTTAGCTGCCTTTCGCTTACGATTGACGCTTAAGCATTAGCGATTGGCAACTTGTCTAAGCACCCAGTGCTTAGATATGAATACGAGCTGTGAAAACAGAAGATAGTTTAACTCTGGTGAGTAGTTAGGACAAAATTATTATATTCATATTAAAAATATATAAATAAAAATCCTTTCCTCATTGTAGTTCTACCAAACATTAAGATGACAAGCAGTCACTATTAACCTGTTTACTAATCCTTTAACCCCCATCAATACAAATTATTATAATCATCAGAGCCGAGCACTCAATCCGCGCCCACAGATTAATCCGGTTAATCCGGTTACGACGGTTACCGGTTACCGGTTCGGTGCGTCACCTGGACTCACGCCCACTGTGTCTTGGGTTACAGATTTAGAGTCGATAGAAGTGACCCCGAGACTTTAACACACTTTTAAGGTGGGAAGCTCATGATATGGCTTGCTATCGGCTCTACGTGTAATGCGTGCCTGGTAAACATTTCAAAGAAATGATCTATCCGATACTGCTTGCAGCATTAGACAATCATCATCGTCATCATCATCATAGTAGCCGAAAAACGTCCACTGCTGAACATACGCCTCCCCCAAAGATTGCCACAATGACCGGCCCTGCGCCACCCACATCCAACGGACTTCTACGATCTTCATTAGGTCATCAGTCCACCTTGTGAGTCTGTCTGCGATCACGGGCGTAATGCCCGAAAGGTCAGGATGATAATTATTAAACATAAGTACCTATAGGTACGCGATTAAGACATATGAGTGATAATCGGGAAAGTTTAAACCAATATATTACCTGTACACAGAACGAAAACGATAAGAACGGTCATAAGTTCCACAGCTTCTCTACTATTTAAACCGGTCTTGTTCATAATTAAGCTCTAGTACGGTCGGCTCTAATAATATGTATACGATTTTGATCCTTATGCCTTTGACATACGTTCCAAAGTGTGTACATATTATTAGACGTGACTGTACCTACTTGGACTTCGAAAACTTTTAGTAGAAATCTGAATGTAAATACCTACCCCGTGCTGCTTTCGGCATTAGACAATTATAATTTGAACCCCTCAAAATTGTACACATTGAAACCCTGTCTCTTCCAGCAAATGTATGGAGCGCAGCCATCAATAAGCGCTGACGGCGCACCGCGCAGACACGGCCGAATTAGACAAGACGGCCGTATGTTACGGCAGTCACAGACCGCAGGCCGTAATTGCTTCACTTCGACGATCGAGCACTGTTGGGTGCGACATTAGATAAAAGAAATAAATAGGTACTTCACCATAATTAGGGTCGATTCCAAAATATTGTACATAGTTAAAGGCTTTTAATATAATAAAATTTAACGTCATAATTTTTGTGTTACGAAATTAAATTTTGTGTAACGACTTTTGGCAGTGTAAAACAAACGGCGATAATAGTACATTTCCTAACTAGTGCGGGAAAACTTTTTTTCGATGAGGGTGCAAGTTGGAGCCCGAGTGAAACGAGGGCGACAATCACCCGAATTAAAAAAAGTTTTTGCACGTGTAAGTGACAATTTTTTTCTAACAAGTGCGTCAAAAAGAGAAATAACGGGCGCGAAGCGTGCGCAAAGTTCGTTTTTGCGCACTAGTTATGAAAATTCATTTTTTATGAGCGAACAACAATACGCTCTTATTTATACTGCCGAAAATTGTTGTACAGAGTACATACTATAATTAGTATTACTAATTTTCGTAACACAATTGAGGCGATTGTGATTTTTCTTTTGATTAAGGCCACATTGAAACCCTGTCTCTTCCAGCAAATGTATGGAGCGCAGCCATCAATAAGCGCTGACGGCGCACCGCGCGGACACGGCCGAATTAGACAAGATGGCCGTATGTTACGGCAGTCACAGACCGCAGGCCGTAATTGCTTCACTTCGACGTTCGACCACTGTTGGGTGCGACATTAGCTGAAAGAAATATATAGGTACTTCACCATAATTAGGGTCGATTCCAAAATATTGTACATAGTAAAAGCCTTTAATAAAATAAAATAACGTCATAATTTCTGTGTTACTAAATTAAATTTTGTGCAACGACTTTTAGCAGTAAAAAAAACGACAAATTCAATTTTTTCATGAGCGAACAACAATGCCCTCCTTTTTATACTGCCTAAAATTGTTGTACAGAGTACTTACTATAATTAGTATTACTAACTTTCGTAACACAATTGACGCGATTGTGATTTTTCTTTTGATGAAGGCCACATTGAAACCCTGTCTCTTCCAGCAAATGTATGGAGCGCAGCCATCAATAAGCGCTGACGGCGCACCGCGAGGACACGGCCGAATTAGACAAGATGGCCGTATGTTACGGCAGGCACAGACCGCAGGCCGTAATTGCGTCACTTCGACGATCGAGCACTGTTGGGTGCGACATTGGATGCTTATATCAGTAAATTATATGAATATCAATTTCTGACTAACGAAATTCGGATTAACAAATATATGGGAAAGAAAGGGATCCCGAAATAAATAGGTACTTCACTATAATTAGGGTAGATTCCAAAATATTGTACATAGTTAAAGGCCTTTAATGTAATATTTAACGTCATAATTTTTGTGTCACGAAATTAAATTTTGTGTAACGACTTTTGGCAGTAAAAAACGGCGACAATTTTTTTTTTTATGAGCGACTAACAATGCGCGCCTTTTTATACTGTCGAAAATTTTTGTATAGAGTACATACTATAATTAGTATATCACAATTAACACGATTATGATTTTCGTTTTGGTTAAAGCCACATTGAAACCCTATGTCTGTTCCAGCAAATGTATGGAGCGCAGCCATCAATAAGTGCTGACGGCGCACCGCGAGGACACGGCCGAATTAGACAAGATGGCCGTATGTTACGGCAGTCACAGACCGCAGGCCGTAATTGCTTCATGTCGACGATCGAGCACTGTTGGGTGCGACATTAGCTATAGGAAATAAATAGGTAGGTAGCATAATTAGGGTCGATTCCAAAATATTGTACATAGTTAAAGGCTTTTAATATAATAAAATTTAACGTCATTATTTTTGTGTCACGAAATTAAATTTTGTGTAACGACTTTTGGCAGTGAAAAAAACGACAAATATTTTTTTTTTATGAGCGAACAACAATACGCTCCTTTTTATACTGCCGAAAATTGTTGTATTTTTTTTAATTCTGGAAACATAACAAGTTTTTTTTTTAATAAAAATTGTATTTATTTTCAACAAATCTTAACTTAAGTGGATCAAACTCTCCTTTTAAGTGAAAACAGAGTACATACTAGAATTAGTATTACTAACTTTCGTAACACAATTGACGCGATTGTGCTTTTTCTTTTGATTAAGGTCACATTGAAACCCTATGTCTCTTCCAGCAAATCTATGGAGCGCAGCCATCAATAAGCGCTGACGGCGCACCACGAGGACACGGCCGAATTAGACAAGATGGCCGTATGTTACGGCAGTCACAGACCGCAGGCCGTAATTGCTTCACTTCGACGATCGACCACTGTTGGGTGCGACATTAGCTAAAAGAAATAAATAGGTACTTCACCATAATTATTAGGGTCGATTCCAAAATATTGTACATAGTTAAAGTAATATAATAAAATTTAGCGTCATAATTTTTGTCTTACGAAATTAAATTTTGTGTAACGACTTTTGGCAGTGTAAAATAAACGGCGATAATAGTACATTTCCTAACTAGTGCGGGAAAACTTTTTTTCGATGAGGGTGCAAGTTGGAGCCCGAGTGAAACGAGGGCGACAATCACCCGAATTAAAAAAAGTTTTTGCACGTGTAAGGGACAATTTTTTTTCTAACAAGTGCGTCATAAAGAGAAATAACCGCGCGCGAAGCGTGCGCAAAGTTCGTTTTTGCGCACTAGTTATGAAAATTCATTTTTTTATGAGCGAACAACAATACGCGCCTTTTTATACTGCTGAAAATTGTTGTTCAGAGTACATACTATAATTAGTATAACACAATTGATACGATTGTGATTTTCGTTTTGATTAAGGCCACATTGAAACCCTATGTCTCTTCCAGCAAATGTATGGAGCGCAGCCATCAATAAGCGCTGACGGCGAACCGCGAGGACACGGCCGAATTAGACAAGACGGCCGTATGTTACGGCAGTCACAGACCGCAGGCCGTAATTGCTTCACTTCGACGATCGAGCACTGTTGGGTGCGACATTAGATAACATAAATACTTCACCATATTAACCAAATAAACCCTAAGCTTATGATGGCACCGTGTTTAATTGTTTGTCGTTGTTGCCGTCAGGTTCTAACAAGTATGTAAGTGCAAAAGTGCCGAGTAGCATGATAAACGGTAAACGCGTGACCATGGTAAGCTACCTGATGGTGGCTTTGTCAGCCTCTGTAGTCTAGTTGGTAGTGACCCTGCCTACGAAGCTGGAGGTTCCGGGTTCGAATCCCGGCGAGGGCATTCTTTGTGTATTTATTTATCACAAATGTTTGTTCCTTGGTCGTGGCTGTATGTATCTAAGTATACGTATCTATCTATTATATATATCGTCGCCTGGTACCCACACTACAAGCCTTAATTGAGCTTACCGTGGGACTAGGTTGATTTGTGTAAGATGTCTCAAGATATTTATTTATTATGATTGTCCCGTTTTATCCATTTATAGTGCTGCGCACTTTCGCACTTGTATACTTGTTAGAACGTGACGGCAACGGCACGCAACGGTCACAAACGCGGTATCTACGGTATCTTGCGGTATCAGATGCGGTACCTACCATCATAAGCCTACAGTCCCACAGTGGAGTGTAGTTATCTATACCTACCTGTGTATTTCTTGTTTAGTTTAAAGGTGCGATTAAACTAAAAGAGCATTCGCTGTTCTAACCTCCCACTCTACGAAATTCGATCGGTACACAAAACGCGATTGGTTGATTTCGTAGAACGGGCGCTAGAACAGCGAATGCTCTTTTGGTTTAAACGCACCTTAACAGGTGTGTCATGATCATGTTCGTAAGTTATGGGTTTTCAGGAAGTCCAACATATTTTGATACTTACGAGTACCTATTTTGCGAATCATCCCTTGCGTCAAGCTTTCTTTTCATACATAAAAATATAAGTTTAGGTAACGTAAACTTTCTGTAGACTATGACAACTCATAAATCTAAATGAGAAAAACCCACCTACCTATTTTGGAAGTTTCTGAGGGGTCGACATTTTTTTTCGAAATTATACGTAAAGTAGTACTAAGTGCTACTGTTACGTACTATCTACTTACTACCATACGTAGCTACAGATACCACTAGTTCTGAAACTCAAAATAGTCCTGAAAGTTGAGCATAACTGTTACACTTTTTTTTTGGGGCATCAACAGCAGTAGGTACATAAGAAATTTACAAAACTGAGTGTACAGTAAACAAAGCCAATAAAAGATGTCCACAAAAATATAATGAACATGCAATAACAAGATATATTATAGCGTGCGCATTATTTATACTAACTAACATTAACAACATAAGTTTCAGTTATAAAGTTTGCATGTATGTGAGTTTTGAAGCCCGATTCATGGTCACTCACTGAATATGTATTATATAAATGTTAACTGTCCTTTAATTTTACATGCCTGGGAAAAAGTTGTCATAATATTATCTGACGGATTTATTTATCCGGGAATTATGAAACTAGCCGTACTTTTTCAGATTATTTTAGTTGGTAAATGATGAAGCTAAGATCCTAACCAACCATTCAGCCATACCCATCAATATATGGCGACACCGCACCACTACACTGCAGAATCGGACAAGACAATATGTTAACCCTTACCCATAGACCTAACCGCTTCTGCAATACACTCAACATGCACCTTATACTTATAGCAATAAGTGCCATGTGTGATCAGTTCGTTTAACGCCTAACTTCTCTTATACCATCAATTCATTGAACATGCTCCTTATGTCTATTTCAATAAGAACCACCAAAGATCAATGAAATATGTTGGTGTCGGTACCAATTCACTGAACATTCGTGGACTTTAAGGTTATCGTAATAAGGGTTATAAATGGTGAAACGTTTGTACGAGATGGGTGGCTATCGATAAGCTGTGACGATTAACTACTGGCGAGAACAGTGGATGTTTCTTTAAGAACATGCGGTTCTAATTGAAGAAGTCTAAGGGATTATCTAGAAACGCCGAATGTATGTAACTTAATAAATTAATGAACATCATAGGACAATTATTACAGTAAACGACCTGGTGTTACGTAAACTCATGGCTTGTGATGGTGAGTACTCAGCGACGATATATGTGGGTACCTACATTCTACGTGTAAGGTGCCCACAAACCATCTAAAAAGAAAAAAATATTATACGGGACAGCGTTTTTTTTTTGTAATTTCAACTACCGGGAGAAATTATTCCACTAAAAAGGTCAAAAGCCTTTACGTTGTCTTATTTTGTGTCCCTAAAAAGTGACCCAGTTGTGATTTTTGTATGTTTCCAATTTTTGATGTATGGATTAAATTTTAGCCTGAAAAAGAAATACAAGTGCACCGGATTGTTTAAATATACTTAGTCGAAACAGCAACTAGAAGCGAGACTGAGTAGTATGAAACAAGACAACGAAAAGAATTTTGACCCAAAATATAGTTAAATTGTTACTATTCATGTGTAGTAGTAGTGGTACAGTCAAGTGCAAAAATAAGTATCGAAAGAATCCGTTCATAAATATGTTACGACGTTCTTATTACACAGAATTAGAGTGCACTGGGACATATTTTTGAACGTTTTTGTATACCCCTTATTTTGTCTTCGACTGTACGTAACTACGTTCGACACGTTTTGGAGAGCCTAGATCCTCGTTATCACATCACGTGAGTTTAAAAATTTAGATTTTTTTTTGTACATTTTTCTTTTTGATTACTTTATATAGAAGAGGAGTGTCCATAGCACGGTATTGTGTTGTAATAATATAATAAGGTTGTCGTAAAATATTAACAAGCGGATTACACATATTCTCCACCATCCAGTGGTCAAAACACTCGCTCTTTAATTCGCACTCACTGTCAACCTGCCGTCAGACTGTCGGCAAGATCAAACGGACGGCTTATCACGTCGCGACGTCTCCTGACGTGGATTAGCGTGACGCGGCCCGTGTCAGGACGGCAGTTGACGTTCTTTATCTGACTGCTGACGGCTCTCGTCTTAGTTAAGGTTACTCTTAAAAGCCTTTTTAGCTTAGCGAGCTTTTTATATGTTAATAGAACGAGTAATGTAAATGTAAACGTCTTGTCAGCCTCCATAGCCTAGTTGGTAGGGTAGTGAGACTAGTGAGCCTGTCTACAAAGCTGGAGGTTCCAGGTTCAAATTCCGGCGAGGACATTATTTCGTTCGGGATAGTGCAATACCGCGTAACTACCAAAGAAAACAGAGTTGAAATATCAAAGATTTGACACTCGAATTGACCCTAATGGAATTTGCTAGTTACGCGGTATCCCTGACAATTTGTGTATATATTTATCACAAATATTTGTTCCTTGATCATGGGTGCCTATGTTTTTAATCTATAAATGTATGTATCTATCTGTTATATATATCGTAGCCTGGTATCCACATCACAAGCCTTAATTGAGGTTACCGTGGGACTTTTTTTTTTTTTTTTTTTTTTTTTTTTGTTGACGGAGTGGAGAATGCATTTACGCATCCCCCCCTGGTCGCGGGTAGACCGTGCAATGGGGGGGTATGTGGGACTCGCCGCTCTCGGGTCCCTCTCCTGCGAGAGGGGGAGAGCCTAGCCCTACCCACTAGAACTCCACTCCGGCGTTTCTCCCTCTGAGCCGTTTTCGAAGGCGCCATGGGATCGCGAACATGTCACCATGACGCCCTCCGGCGGCCCCGGCCAAGTGCCAGGGCACCCGCACTAAGGAGGGCGAGACCGAAACGCTTGGTCTCGCCCCCGACAACGTCGTGTGTGGGGCCGTGCAATGCGGGTCCCGTAACCGCTGGCCCCACTAGGGGTCTAGGCGTAGAAAATTTCTTCGCCTTCGACCCCGTTGTCTGCGTCGCATGGGCGGGGCATCTGGTGCCGCCTCGCGCTCGCGCTCCGCCGCCTCCTTCTGCAGCATCACTTGTTCGCAGAAGGAGGCTACCGCCTCCCAGTTCCTCTCGCTGCTCAGCATCGATGTGACGATGGCGTGCAGCGAGAGGTCCCTCAGCCCCGTGTCGGCAACGAGAGCCGTTCTTTCGACGACCCAGCGATTGCACTCTTCTAGAGTGTGCTGGGCCGTGTCCTCCGGTGCTCCGCACTCTGGGCACTCGGGCCCCGGCTCCCTCCCAATCCTGTGCAGGTATTGCCCAAAGCATCCGTGCCCGGACAACACCTGCGTCATGCGGTAGGTCAGGGTTCCCCTCCTCCTTTGCACCCACTTGTCCATGCTTGGGAGGATAGCCGCTATGGTTCGAAGACCATAAAGGCTATCCTCCAAGGCATCCCTCCACTTCTCTTGCAGGCGCTCTGCCGCTGCCCGCGCCATCCTCTCCCCTTCCTCTGGGTCGGGAGGCTCATTTGCCCTCCTTGCCTCAGCCCTCCATCGGTATCTTTCTGCCTGTACCTCGGCGTCCAGCTCCCACGGCGGGGTGCCAGCCAAAAGGCACACCGCGGCATAGGCCGTGGTGCGGTAGGCCCTCGATATCCTTTGCGCCACCACCTTCTGCGGGCGACGGAGCAGGCGCTTAGCACGCTCGTTCAGCCGGTCGGCCCAAACGGGTGCTCCATAGAGAGCCATACTTCGTACTACCCCCGCGTATAAACGCCTGCATGGGGCGTTCGGGCCTCTCAAATTCGGCAGGAGGCGACTCAGTGCCGAGGCAGCTCCAACTAGACGGGGCGCTAATTTGGCAAAGTGCTCCTCGAACTTCCACCCTCTGTCCAGGACGAGGCCCAAGTACTTTATGTGGGCCCCGACTTGGATGGCTTCACCCTCGACCTGGATCTCCGCGTTGGCCGGCACCCTCCAACGTCCTCCGAGGACCATGGCTTCGGTTTTCTGAAGGGCGACCCGGAGCCCGAGGAGACGTATGCGGCTCACCGTCAGCTCTGTTGCCACCTCTGCCTGCCTCATGACCTCCTTTGGCTTCCCCCGCACGGCCACAAGCGTATCGTCGGCATAGCACAGGGTGGTCATTCGCGGCAGTTGCGGCCCCCGGAGCACCCAGTCATATCCGAGGTTCCACAAAAGGGGTCCGAGAACGGATCCCTGTGGAACCCCGCACTCCATGGCCCTTGCGCGGCGAACACCGTTTTGCTCGTAGAGCACTACCCGCCCCGTCAGGTAGTGTTCCACGACCCCTCTGATATACTGGGGCACGCCGTGGTAACGGAGGGCCTCACCGATTACCGCGTAGGGGAGAGAGCCGAAGGCGTTGGCTATGTCAAGTGACACTGCCACTACTCCCTCCCTTTCGCCCTCGGCGAGAACCACAAACTCCCGAAGCGCACCCACCGCATCCAGCGTTGACCGTCCCCTACGAAAACCAAACTGATTAATGCTCAGGTTGGGGCCCATTTCCTCCAGGTGCCGCTGGATGCGCGCCGCGAGGATCCGCTCGAAGAGCTTTCCGACTTCGTCCAGCAGAACTATGGGACGGTAGCCGGCAGGGGAGTCTGGTGGACGACCCTCCTTCCTGATGAGGCATAACCGACCTTCTTTCCAGCATCTCGGAAATCGCCCTTCCCTGAGGCAGTCCTCCAGGAGAGTTCTGAGGCGGTTTCCGAGATGCTTGAGTGCCAGGAAGAGCACTTTTCCCGGCACGCCATCAGGCCCCGGCGCCTTACGGGTGGCCCTCACTTTCCCAATAGCCCATTCCATTTCCTCGTCAGTGATGGGAGGGGGCTCGGTGGGAACTATTGGATCGGCTTCCGGAGCGGCCATCACCGGTGGGACGAACTCCGGCGCTTCGGGGAAGAGACCCTCCACAACCTGCCGGAGGAGATCTGGCTCCATGATTTCCATGGGAGAGGCGCGTTGGAGTTTATTTTGGACCATTCTATATGGTCTCCCCCATGGGTCTCTGTTAAGGGTCACCAGGAACTCCTCCCAGGCCTCATTCTTCGCCGTCTGTATAGCCAGCTTAAGGGCCTTTTTGCTTTGATCCAGCGCGGTGTGGAGCAGCTCCTCTTCTTCGTCAGTGTGCCGGCGTCTCCTGCATCGAGTGTACGCCCGACGGGCAGCGTTGCAGGTTGTACGCAGGACGGCGATTTCCGGAGTCCACCAATAGACCTGCCGTTCGCCCTTAAAAGGCCGGGTACGAGGCATGGACGCATCGCAAACCGACGTCAGCGATGTCTGGAACTGGGCCGCCCTCTCTTCGATGCCTCCTTGAGCGGGTGGGGGACTGTTCCACGCCTCCATAATGGCAGCCTCTTCCGCCATTTCCCGGTCTAGGCGTGCCATGGACCATCTCCGGAACTGAGATTTATGACTGCCGGGTCCAACTGGAGTGGTTACCGTGGGACTAGGTCAATTTGTGTAAGATGTCCCAAGATATTTATTTATGTATTTAAACTTATTATGTAAATATCATCCTCGCTTGACGACTAAGGGAGGTACACGAATAAAAAAAAACTTTATTTTATTCTACCACAGTGTTGGCGTAATTAATATATATCAACAATAAGAACAACAACAATACAATATGTTTACCTGTACCAAATTGAAAATGCGGTCAGACAGACAGACGGACATAGTTTGTATTTTACATCATCATCCTATCTAAGTCCACTGCTGGACGTAGGCCTCTCCTATTAACTATGCTTACACCACGCTGAGCCAGCGGAATGGCGATTGCAGTAATTTATCCACTATGATGACGCTGCTGCCCATCATCAGTCTTCTATTAAGGAATGGTCAGTAAATGGTCACTTTTACGACACCCGTGGGAAGAGTTGGGGTGGTGACAAATGTATTCTTACTGACATTGAAATAAGTTGGCCGCTGTTTGTTAAGACTTAGTGGCTCAGTTGATAAAAGTGTTCCGTTTGTCCGTTTCGATTCTCAACACAAATCAACACGTACAAACTGCCTATCAAGAATTTATAGCCGAGCACAACTGGTAGACAATGCGAGGTGATATAGCGAAGGCGATGCCCGCCATCTTTAGATAGCCGAGACAAACGGCTGTGGGGATAAACGTCACGTGTTGTGAATCTTCGGGAATGTAGGTGTCGTCACCAGATCCATCTATATCAAAATATTATATATACCTGGGTGAATATTAAATATACCTGGATGCTTAGCCAAGTTGCCAATCGCTAGCGCTTAGTAGCGTATCGTAGTTTTCCCTCTCTGTCACTCTTTCATATTAGTGTGACAAAGACAGTTAGCTGCCTTTCGCTTACGATTGACGATGAAGCGCTAGCGATCGGCAACTTGTCTAAGCACCCTGAGCGTTTCAACCGCCTAATTTTGGTGGCATAATTTTTGCCTGAAGTTTCTATTCGTTACAATGTGCTACTTTGTTATTTGAAGGAGGCACGGTACCTTATACAAATGACGAAGTAGCACATTGTAACGAATATAAACATCGGCAAAAATGATGCCACCAAAATTAGGCAGTTTAAACGCTCAGATATTTCCCCACCTACCAATATTTTAACGACTAACGGGTCTTAGGGTGCGGACAAACTGACGCGAAGCGGAGCGGTGCTGTGCAAAATTGACCAATTACATTCTTCAAATTCAAAATTCGAAACACAATGATGCGGTCTCATTTGCCGAGCTCCCACAGCTCTGCGTTAGTGGAGCCACACTCTTAATCGCGGTCATGACGTCACCACGGGTCTGGCATACTACCGCGAAAATCGAAATTCGGAATTTCCGAAGATTTTTCTCTGTCACTCAAACGAAGGCGTCATTAGAGTGAAAGAGACAAATCCTCGTACGAATTTAGTTTTTCGAAGTAGGGCCGCTGCCTGCGACCACGGGTGTGACGTCATAATTTGTCTTTGAAATATGAGTGATAGTGGTGAAAGTTTAAATCAATATACTTTGATATTTGTTTCACAAAAACGTTAGAATTTACTTACTGATTTACATACTTAAATACAAATACATAAATACTAATAGGAAAATGATGAGAGAGTATTAGTTATACTAGAACAATGAAAGGAAAAAACTAAGTCGGGAAACAATTGGAGGTCGATCAAAAAGCTTAGCCAAGATATACGATAAGGAAAAAATCACGTGACCTTAAAAAAGTTTCGAAATGGTCATGTGACTTTTCATACGAAACTGTCATTCTCAAACATTTATGCCTTATCGCTTATCGTATACGATTGCAGAATGGTATCATGGCTAGGCCTGCTAAGCCTGTTTCAAATATTTTTGCATCCTGTAATGTCTTAGATACATAATACTATTGTATGTCAATGTATACAGGTTGAAACATGAGTCGTGAACAGTAATACGTTTTTCTTTCTTTAAAGTAATGAGTCTCGTGAACAGTAAACTCTATAAACCGCAAAAAATTCAATGCCGCACAAATTACTTAAAAATTAACAATTTATTTTTTGTATTTTTTGGGTGTATGTTTCTGTATTTTTTGGCTTTAGGATATCCAAAAGGATTTTTAAGACAAATTTATGGAATAATTTAAATTACGTCTTCAAATTGAAGTCATTAGGTAATAACGGCAATTTTGTCATTGCATGAAAAATTAAATGATATTTATTACGTTTAACGTTTTAAATAGCTTAAATAGCCGTTATAATTTCTAAAAAACCTTAAAAAAACGTTACTATTTCTAAGTAACTTGTGGGGCATTCAATTGTTAGTTGTTTATAGAGTTAGAAAAACGTATTACTGTTCACGACTCATGTTTCACCCTGTATAATGATATAACACACTCGAAGCAGCTAGAACCAATAGTTGTCCCGGTGAGTAGTACAGGTACTGATTTAACATAATGGTGGGCCGTTAACGGTCAATTGCCCATCAATTGCGGGTAAGCCGGGCTTTGCCCAGTTGGCGACCAGATGGACCTGATTGATGGTAGGGTGACAGACATAAGGCTAAGATAATAACATGCTAAAGTATATCTATGCTAGGCAAAACATGATGCTGTGTGGCAAACAAGGAGACGGCAACGCACAGGTCACAGGAAATGCGCAGAAATTAAATACTGTACCACATAAAATAATAAAAGCTGCAAAGACGATGCGTGTCACTGGTTCTGAAGTTTATAATAAACTAGCGATCCGCCCCGGCTTCGCACGGGTACTATACCTACATAAAAACCTTCCTCTTAAATTACTCTACCTATTAAAAAAATATCATCAAAATCCGTTGCGTAGTTTTAAAGATTTAAGCGTACAAACGGACATAGGAACAGAAAAAGTGACTTTATTTTATACTATGTAGTAATGATTCCCAGTAAACATTACCGAAACTTGTCCACCTTTAAAATAAAATTTAAAAAATGGTTAATAATGAAATAGCCATTTGTATACTAACGGATCTGTGTCATATCTCGATGCCCATGTATTCGGTTTCGAGGAGTCACTTTTCGGAGTTAACTACTTCGCCTTCTATATTTTTTCCGTTCGCTGGTTATAAGGAATGCATTGAAATGCCAAATAATAATATTGTAAATTGAATTATATGAAGTAATGTGCGGTAAGATGAAATCATGATGAATTGCTTTTTTAATGGGGTAAGACAAAAAGTAATCCTTATGGCACAGGGTCTGCTGGTAGTTTAGTTTAGTTTAGTTTCTTTATTGCAAACATGCTTATGGTTAGGTATACATAATACACAGCATAATACATGAACCCGTAAGGGCGTGGCAAACAGATAAGAGGTTATAGTAAGTTAAATATATCAAATATCATTAAGTCATCCATCAATTCTGAAAAGAAAAATTAAAATAATTGGAGTCTATATAAAAATAACAAAAAAAAAAAATTATGTCACACTAATATGTAGAATTCTGGATAGTAAATATGTCATCAATGTTATAATAACAGCCATTCAGTAAAAACCTTTTAAGGGAGTTCCTGAAAATATGGTATTCTCTTATTATCCTAAACTCATCTGGTAATTTATTGTACAAGGTTACTGCCTGGTATCGAATAGAGTGTTTCGCCACTTGCAAATTCGGAAAAAAATTGTGCGGAATGCGTTTTTTTCGTGTTGCTAACCGGGTTAGTCTCTGCTCTTCTGTTTCATGCAGATTTTTCACAAATGATGTCAGCAGTACCAAAACGTACAAACTGGGTACTGTCAGAATTTGAAGTTTAGCAAAAAGTTCTCTGCACGAATCCCATGGAGCAGTTCGTGTTATTATCTTAATAGCTCGTTTTTGCAATACAAAAGCTCTGTTTACATTATATTTGAAACTATTTCCCCAAAATCGAATGCTGTATCTCAGTTTCGATTCCACTAAAGAATGGTAAACCATTTTGAGATATCTTAAATCAACTGCATCGCGTAAAGTCCGAATAGCGTAGCAGGCCGAGCATATAGCGCTCTCAATGTGCTGCAACTCGTCTTTCCAATTAAACTGCGAGTCAATAAATATTCCTAAAAATTTAACAGCTTCTACTTGGTCAATTCCACTACCATACATGTTTACTGATAAATAATCTTTTGACCTAGAGTTAGTTTTAAAGAGCATAACATTAGTCTTGTCCGTATTTAGCTTCAAGTTATTTGTGCTAAACCACATATCAAAAGCAGCAAGTGCATTATTGATATTTGAGTTAAGATCTGACATACTATTAGCTGATATAACTGCATTAGTGTCATCTGCATATGCTACAACTGTTAAACCTGGCACCTTAGCAGACATGTAATTAACCAAGTCGTTCGTAGTATTTTGTCTTACCCCATAAAAAAACCGTTTCATCTTACCCTACCTTATCTTAGATGTAATTTTTATTACCAATAAAGAATGTCTATGTATATGTCTATATTGTCTATGTCCATGTTCTTATTAAATTACCGTTGCTACGAACATATAAACAGATTATAACATTCGTAAGTAGACAACAATAAAAAGTAAACAAACCTAAAATGTCATAATCACGCACTTTTAGAACACTATCTAGGTTTTATTTAATTTTCTACTATTAACACTTTGAGCGCGGGGAACTCCCGAGGGGAGTTCTCTGTGGGAGGTCCATTTTCGCTACAAAGCGGAAAAATCACGGGATCGGCTACGAGCTTAGTGCGTAGCACTCGTCCGCAATGAAAGTGTTAATTTCTACTAGTCTTACTTTTCGTAGCATGTGCTACGCCGTAGCAGATTCATAGCAAGCGTCCCGGGCACCTATTTCTCATTATAGTGTGATGCATGTACAGGAAAAGAGATTCGTACCTTATCTTAACCTCCTGAGTTCTAGTGACGTCACTTACTTCAACCGAATTTTAACTTTGATAATATATCTATAAAGTCTAAGGGCCTGTTTCACAATCTCCAATTAAAGCTATCTGTCAAATAAAAATAACATGCTCTCTTTATTCTTCCAGGTGAAAGAAAGAGATAGTGTTATGTTTTATCTGACAGATAGCTTTAACTGGAGATTGTGAAACAGGCCGTAAATGTTATGTATATATATAGGACATGAGTTTAAATATTTTTTCTAACTTTTACAAACAAGCAGAAAGCTCAATGCATCGACTAATTTACAAATTATCTACATAATTATAGAGCTATTTGGCTTCTTGAAAACTTTTAAATTTGGGACATAGTCGTGACACACTGTTAGAGAAAATAAATATGCTCCCGAAAACTAAGAAGCTCAATATATTTTTCTTTGTATGTTCTTTGTTTCTTTGAATCGTGATTTTGATTTTTTTTATCGAACAATTATTTCCTCGATATGGCTTAGAAAGCGGTTGAAGTTGGTTTTCATTTGGTGAAAAAGTATTCGATGTCATCTAAAAATAAATGGTTTTTTAATATTTTCTTCGGTTACCGCGAGGATTACTCGTGAAATAAAACTATGAAAACGGATAATTTATTTTACATGGTTTTTTTATTTTAACGTCGGAAATGGAGTTTAAAACCACGTGTCACTATAGCGATATTATGGATTTGGTTTTCTTTTGGCGTTTTGTCTTAATCATATAATTATTCATTTTCAAATGTAACTCTTACCTACAAGAACTTTGTCTTCAAAATCCAAACAGTTATCAATAACTAAAAAACATCTATTTATCACTCCATTGTAGGGTGACACAATCGCGACGGGATCACGTCCGTCAGCACTACAATCGGGACAAAGGTCCATTGTCCTAATGAAGAATGGTCACCCTCTTGTTTAGATTAATTCGGAGGCTAATGGGCAGTCGCCGTTTGTTATAGTGGGGTTGATGTATGCTAATTAATTGAATTACTTTGATGAGTATTTTATTTTGAAAATGTATGTACGAGTAAAAGTAGATTAAATAAAACCTTACAGCTAAAACAAGTCCTCGCTGAAAAAAAAAGGTTTGGTGAATGGAACCAAGTTTTCATATTAGTAAAGTTTAAAAATGATCACAAAATTAACGCATCATCATCATCATCAGCCTATGATAGTCCACTGCTGGACGTAGGCCTCTCCTATTAAGAATGCGTATAGACGCATTAGGAGGTAAATGCCCATAATCACCAAGCTGGGCAAGCGAATTGGCGATCGGTAATTATCAGCTTTAAAATAACAAAAGAAGCGTCAAAATTGGTTCTCCCAGACGGAAGATCTGAGATGAAAATAAAAAAAAGCGGTCGAATTGAGAACCTCCTCCTTTTTTTGAAATCAGTTGAAAAGTACAAAGCCATAACTGACAACTTTTGTCAGCCTCCGTAGCCCAGTTGGTAGTGACTGCCTACGAAGCTGGAGGTTCCGGGTTCGAATCCCGGCGAGGGCATTATTTGTGTATTTATATTTATTTATCGAAAATTTGGTCATGGCTGTCTATGTAGTTAAGTATCTATATGTATCTATCTATTATATCTATCGTCGCTTGGTACCCACATCACAAGCCTTAATTGAGCTTACCGCGGGATTAGGTCGATTTGTGTAAAGATGTCCAAAAATATTTATTTGTAACTACAGACAAGAACATATAAAGCCTCTGTGATATAAGAAACTTATGCCTTGGTCTGTATTCTCTTCAGACAGACTATAGTCGAAATTAGTCTTAATATCTAGAAATCACGGGAAGTAGAAGCAAAGCCGGGTAAGCCCTTCAAAGGCGACAATAGTAAACCTCACCTCAGCGTGTTACCGTCGCCTATTGATGCATTTGCCTCACATAAACAAGCTATACAGGTTAATTCTCTAAGTCTATGATTGTCAAATTCAAATAATTTTATTGTATGAAAGTGAGTAGTAATAAATGGTGTACAGTAGTTTTGTAGTTCTTGACAATCAGCCAGTATATGGCGCACAATCGATTTTCATTACATGTCGTTGGATAAAATTTGAATATCAATATAATATTAGAAGTATGAAGATTATAATGTATGAAAGAAAATTATGAAATTATTATTATTACTAACCGACGATTATATGTATGCATAGTTAATAGGAGAGGCCGTTCAGCAGTGGACTGATATAGGGCACAAAATGTTCTGACTTCATGTCTAGTCATTGGCGACGAAATGGTTAAATAATATGGCCCAACAACTAGGAATCATATTTAATATTATTTCATCACACTTGCTTAAAGTCACATTCTGTACATCCCGGTCAGTAAAAACCCACCGCCTAGCGTCGGGCTAATAGCTAGACTCTCGTTAGTAATGCCATACTTACCTCCCTATTAAGGTGCGTTCAAACAAAAAGAGCATTCGCTGATCTAACCGGGACACTCTACGAAATTCGATCGGTACACAAAACGTGATTGGTTGATTTCGTAGAACGGGCGCTAGAACAGCGAATGCTCTTTTGGTATAAACGCACCTTTACGCCGCGGCCACGACATCGGTCTAAGGCGACCGGCTTAGCGGAAAACGTATGGTGCTCCCTCTCGTACCCATATCGGCATCCCGCTCCAACTCATGGATTCGCTCGCCGCTGATCGCCTTAGACCAATGTCGTGGCTGGGCTTTTAGGTGCAAAATGGCCCAGTCTTGCTAAGCAGCGACAACAGGCCTAACCTGGCTCTAACCAGTTAGAACCGGTTCAAACCGCCCCGCGCCGGTTAAATCCGCCGCCAAACTTACTAATGGCGCTTGATGGTTATTAGATTGTATGGAAACTTCGCACGTGCTTAACGTGGGCTTTGATTTTCATTTCGTTGTAGTTGAGTTGATTATTTGCATTGCAATATACACACATAATCTATATCTAGATATTCGTGTCAACGAAGTTCCATTGACCTAATACAAATGAAAATTCATCATTTATTTTCAACAGAATTAAAAAAAAGCCGGCCAGAAGCATGTCGGACCATAGCATATAGTGTAGGGTTCCGTAGTTATTCAAAAATGGGTGGGCCGATTATGTTCGAAATAGTTTTATTTTAAAGTATTCTATAAGCCCACTATTCATGATTTTTTCATATTTTTGGACCTACGGATCAAAACTTAGTATTAAGTTTATTTACACGGGAGTGCGTATCTTTTGTTCGTGTTTATAGTCGATAATTCATAGTTTAGTAGGTTGCGGTGAAACCAGTGTCTAACTTTTTGGGAATTGCTCACCTAACCTGTCAAGCGAAGTGTCGATCGACTTTCTCAGTGACAACTGTCAACAAACCACGTTAAACGGCCCGGAGCGGGCCACGGAGCGTTGCCTTCGCCATTACCCGGTGACATTTGCCTAAAAGGGTAGCCGCCATCTTTGTTTTTATTCGCACGGTAAGTGTCACTAAAATCGTATTGGTTTGTAAATGTTATTGTTGTTTGTTGTTATGTATATTTTGATGGTGTCCTTAATGGGTACCCTGCGAAGCTAGAGGTTCCGGATTCGAATCCTGGCGAGAGCATTTCTTTGTGTATTTTGGTGAATCAACTTTTTTCTGTTTATTATTGCCGTAGTTACGGTCACTTGAGTCAGCCTCCGTAGCCTAGTTGATAGTGACCCTGCCTACGAAGCTGGAGGTTCCGGGTTCGAATCCCGGCGAGGGCATTATTTGTGTATTTATTTATCACAAATATTTGTTCCTTGGTCATGGCTGTCTATGTATTTAAGTATCTATGTATATCTATTATGTATATCGTCGCCTAGTACCCACATCACAAGCCTTGAGCTTACCGTGGAACTAGGTTGATTTGTGTAAGATGTCCCAAGATATTTATTTATGCTGGTTTTATGCAAAATTATGCTAATTAAACTATGCAAACAGGTACAAACTTTTTATAACATTCCCAGGTAAGGGTTACCAGTACAAATTCCAAGTTTATTAACAAATTAATTTCTCATTCCTTTACGTGTCACCGGCTCGCACCGGTTCTAAGCGGTTTGATCCACCTTACATTGCTTCTAGACCCCGTGTAGAATGAGAAGGCACCTAGCAGGGAGGCACGCCGATATATCTCACGTGTCTCACTTTCTGAACAAATTCTAGCTAGTTTTGTCACATGTAGGTACCTAGTTTCTAATTCAGGAGACATATTGTAATTTTGAGCAATGCGACTTGTATTTTAATCAAATTGACGCTAAGAGATGGGTAATTGGAATATTCCACACACTTAATTGGTTAACCGCAATAACCCCATGTTACCAAAAATGAGCCGTATTATCTTAAAATAAACAGGGTGGTATCAAAAATATTTCACGTTTTAGGTTTTAATGGATTGATTGTAAAAAATGGACACAGTTAAATCATAACGAAAATCACGATAGTGTCGATTGTGTTACGAAAGTTAGCGATGCAAAGTATACACCATGTTTTTATTGTTTCCCGTTAAATTAAAGGGAAGCTTTATATAGATCAAAAATAATCAATTTCTCCAAGAAACTAGTATCTTAACTCTTACTCTTACTGTTATTGAGTTATTAAAAAAATAAGTTTAATGACTGAACAAGTGTATTGCAACCTTTATTACATCCTAATGCTACTTATTTGGACATGGGCCGTCATTCACTTGAAATTATATTTTGTGTTATTCTTAAGGTTCTCTAACACTTACCATTTCATTTATTATGTATGAAACCGAAAAATTTTGCTTTCGAGTTCGACTAAAAGCTATATACCAGGTAGCTCCAATTAACGTAGGTACCAAGCAGCCTGTTAAATTTAACGGAATTCAAAAAAACACGGTGTATAAATACCAATCGCCAGTAGAATCTAAAAAATATGTAAAACAAATTTGGCTGACTTCCCCTACCATTTGACTTCTTTGACACATAACCGTGAAATACGTTCGCAGATATAGATATTATTTTTCGTTAATACTAATAAATATCAATAATTTTACCTAAAAAATTATGTGCACTCATGATTTAAGATTGTAATTTCGTAATAAAACCAAAATTGTGTTCTAAAAGTGGGTGATTATGGAATAATGCAAGTTTTTAGGTTTGTTTACATGTTTTATTTAGATATAAGCTAATTATTTCAAAGTTGGGATATGTACCATTAAAGGTACATTTAATCATCGTTTAAATGCCCTAATAGTTGATTTTGTCTTATTGATGGCAACTCAAGCTATAATGACGAGTATTGGTACAGCGTCGGGTACTTACTAGTACTTCCACCTTACAACGCAAATCATGGCAATACATTGTTTTGTTTTCCAGAATGCTACAATGACGGATACGTAAAATAAATACTCGTAACAACTAAGATGCAATTTGTTCTCATAAAACACCCTATAAAACAGTATTTTATCTACCCAATTTTAAACAGCCCATTTTCTTAATTGATAACTAGTAATCGTACAAATTGGCGACCGTCTCGGCGACAAGGCCTATCAATAAGGCCCGGTTAAATTGAGTCAAGCAATTTACGATGCTGCCTGATCCATTCTCGCCCTTATGGGGCAGGGTATAGTGGTAGAGTTACGAGGTGGACCTTATTTGGGAGGCGGTAAGGTTCACTCATTGTCCGTTCTGTTAGAGATACTTTATACTATCCGATCCGGTAACGGATAAAAGACCGAGTTGTATGTACAAAATCTTCATGGTATTTATTTATGAAACGAAAATTAAAAGAGTAAGTCTTACTATAAAACACAATTACAAGTACCGTGCAACTGTTAGCGGAAGGGACATTTTAAGCGTAGGAGTTAAAGTAACAGTATTGTGTCGCAGCATTGTGTCCACTATGATGACGCTGCTGCCCATCATCAATTTTTTAAAAATAATGATCAGTGACACTTCAATCCCTTAGTCGACTCTTACGACACCCGCAGGAGGAGTTGGGGTGATGACAAATATATTCTTACTGCCGTCACCACACGGCTAGTATACAATTAAATAATGGTTATTTGTTAACAACTTTACTGTCACATGAATAATACCATCCGTGTACCGATCGGACAGTGTGCAAGCACTCTTGCGCAGTAAATAGCGGCATGTTGGGCTGTCGTAAGTTATTGGCAACAGGCGTGGCTATCTTAGACGCCGTTGATTAGCTGTGTCGCTGGAATCTGCTGACGGGATCTCGGTCCATACCTCGTACCTACAGTCGCCAGATAAAGGAGCGGGGTGCTTAGACAAGTTGCCGATAGCTAACGCTTAATCGCCAATCGTTAGCGAAAGGCAGCTAACTGTCTTTGTCGCATTAATATGAAAGAGTGACAGAGAGGGAAGACTACGATACGCTACTAAGCGCTAGCGATTCCGGGTATGATGCTCTAAAATATCTGAACATATATAAAAACATAGATAAATGTGCTCCTTAAAAATGTTGCAATCACCTACTGTTTCACTATTTCAATTTGTTTCCTCTACCGAAAGATTGTCTGAAAGAGATTGCTTTATAGCGATAAGACCGCCTGTTGTGTACCTCTATGTATAATCGTCTATTTTAACCATGTTTTTCTTTTTTGTTAAGGTGTGCAATAAAGAGAATTCTATCTATCTATATGCTGTTACGTCGTGATAATATTATCTAGAGGCTTGCTCAGACGTTTGTTAGCATTATCATAGGCTACGACTACCACTTACTATTGGATAGTCCATGTTTGCTGCCAACATGAAATTATTTATTAAAAACGTTATTACATCGTTAATAAACTATTTATTTTCCGAAAGTCGTGACAATTGTCACAATTTTTGGAAGAATTTTCGTTAATTCTTGAAGTGACATGTGTTTCATGAGAAAATTTTAATTTTGCTCCGCAAGACAGTATCTTACGTCGTCATCAGCCTATGATAGTCCACTGCTGGACGTAGGCCTCTCCTATTAACTAAGCGAATAAACGCACTAGGAGCTAAATGCCCATAATCGCCAGCAAGTATATATTTTCTGCTAATTTACTGAAGTTTTTGTAATGTGGCCCGTTCGATGGTAACCATAGCCTATGGACACCGACAATCGGAGAAATTGAAATTTTTACAATTATCACACCTGTCACTATTGTGAAATGTGGTATATGCATTGTAATATTCAGGGTGAAACTGAAATCGTGAATCGTAATATGTTTTCCTAACTCTTTGAGTAACTAACAATTTGTCAGCCTCCGTAGCCTAGTTGGTAGTAACCCTACCTACGAAGCTGGAGGTTCCGGGTTCGAATCCCGGCGAGGGCATTATTTGTGTATTTATTTATCACAATAATTTGTTCCTTGGTCTTGGCTGTCTATGTATTTAAGTATCTATATGTATCTATCTATTATATATATCGTCGCCTAGTACCCACATCACAAGCCTTGAGCTTACCGTGGAACTAGGTTGATTTGTGTAAGATGTCCCAAGATATTTATTTATGCTGGTTTTATGCAAAATTATGCTAATTAAACTATGCAAACAGGTACAAACTTTTTATAACATTCCCAGGTAAGGGTTACCAGTACAAATTCCAAGTTTATTAACAAATTAATTTCTCATTCCTTTACGTGTCACCGGCTCGCACCGGTTCT
>JALPQI010003797.1:0-96065 GCA_025490895.1 Thaumatotibia leucotreta | reverse complement strand
TTGCCAATTTTTTAGCTTACATCTCGTTTTTGCATGCTGTGCCCTTGCAGGGTCCATATACATGTAAAAGGTAATATGTAATATGTGTGCAATAAATTATTTGATTTGATTTTTCCTCTAAAAATATCTTATTCAAGTAGCACAAAATCATCGATGGCAAACGCTTAAATTAATAGAATCAGTTAATAGACAGTCATTAAGCCTCCTATGGTGGCCTAACGTAGATAATGAAATAACATCCACCATCATCATCAGCCTATCGCAGTCCACTGCTGGACATAGGTCTCCCCAATTTCACGCCACCGTTTTCGTTCATTGGCTGCTCGCATCCAGCTCCTGCCAGCCTGCTACGCAAACCGTCGCTCCACCTTGCCTGAGGGCGTCTTACACTACGCTTGCCGAGACGTGGACTCCATTCAAGAACTCGTTTACCCCAATAGTTGTCGGGTTTACGGCTAATACAGCTAGCCCACTGCCACTTCAGCTTGCTAACACGGTGGGCTATGTCGATGACTTTGGTTCTCTGCCGGATAACCTCATTTTTGATTCAACCCGACCTGATTCTGCCCGCAAAGAGACGCCGAGCATAGCCGTTTCCATAGCTCGCTAAGCGACCTTGAACTTGTGGACCAGCCGTACCGTCAGTGTCCACGTTTCGGCTCCGTACGTCACGACAGGTGGGACGCACGTATTGAAGTGTTTTGTCTTCAGACACTGTGGGATCGACGATGTGAAGAATACAATATAATGGAATTCTGTAAAAGAAATCTGTAAAATTGGGAACAATTCTACTCGAGTACTTCGTGAGTTTTTTTCGTAGGTACTTATCAGTCTCCTTTAGGCCTGAAAATCTGTAATCCAGAAGTGGGATTTCGGTCAGAGGGAACCGCTTGTCGATATCCGCAAGCATATTGTTGTTTAATGCCAATATGATCAGCGTGGCGCGTAATTTAAATGATTTTATTCCGCAAAATTTTTGTCGCGGCGTGGATTTTGAGAACGTCGGCGGCGGCGGCGGCGTGGGTCCCGCGGCGCGGCGGCGCCGCGCCGGCGTGGCGCACACCTCTAATTTTTGGTCACTGTAGACTAGAGCCCGGTTCTTCATCAAATTAACCTAACATGGCACATCTGACTTAGAAAGCATACAGGGAAATGCGAGTGGGGAAATGACAGTGGTTGAAACGCCCTGAGAATTACCCATTTCCATGTGTAAGCCGGAAGTTACTCTTTACCCAGTTTATAGCCATGCTGGATACGGAATCTAACAAAAGTAATACCTAATAATTAGTCGTTGAAGAATATCATGCCTGCATTTGATACAGGAGGTTCAAAATTACTTTCATTTTAACTGAATGGGACTACGATAAATGAGTCTCACTCAATCGTGGTCGAAGAAACGGGGGGCTAGTACTAGAAAGGGGAAAGATAATCCCTGATAAAATGGCTCCTTTTATGCACCTGTCATACAATTTCCTATTTAACAACCTTTATGATTCCTAGTTGTGAAACGATAATGATAATTTGGTTCCAAGTTCTTATTGGGTCGGCAACGCGCATGTGACACCCCTGGGGGTTGCAAGCGCCCATAGGCTACGGTGACTGCTTTCCATCAGGCGGGCCATATGCTTGTTTGCCACCGACGTGGTATAAAAAAAAATCCTATTAAGTAACTGTACTTGAAAAATTCCTAGATGGCAACTATAGTTATGTAGCAAGAATGGGCATTCGTCCTTGGCAACTGGTTCTCTAACAAGAATATTCAATCCTTTTCAGCAACTGGTTACCAAACTCAGTTGCCATCGCGGCCGGAGGGGAAGATGGACACTAAAGAAATAAACACATTTGTTTAAGTAGGTATGCTACATACTGAATGCTCACGAGCATTCCAAAAGATTTTAATGCTCAATTCCTGACCATATTTAGAGTCTTTGATGTTTTATAAAATTTCCTGGAATCGGCTTGGTTTCAGAGATAATCAACCTTTTTTTCGAAATAAGTTTTTCGACGTAACTCGTCATAAAACTTCTTTTTGATTACAATGCTACCACAATGTGTTTTAATATTTCCACACCTTTTACCTGGCAATCAAAAAATGGGAATAAACTTGACGAAATAACCTGTCCCTAAAAAAATATTAAAATAAATAATTTTAACAAATTGTTGTTATGTTAAAAAGTACTGGAAATGTTTAAAAGTATGCAAAACGTCTAAAAAAAAGAGAAAAAAAATTTTTTTTGGTGGTATTTGACCTTAGTTTTCATAATAATTTTTGTTTGTTTTGATGTCTAGAAAGCATACTTAAAATCTTTTGACGATGATTATGAGAATATCTTAGGTTTAGAACATAATTAGGAATTTATTTTTAAAAATAAGCATACAGGGCGCGCCCGGGCCCGAGCATTCCAAGATATTTTAAGTATGCATTCTAGATATCAAAATAAACAAAAATGATTATGAGACCTAATGTCAAATAATGCCAAAAAAATACATTTTTTTCTGTTGCATTTTAGACTTTTGAATACTTTTTGACATTTCCAGTAGTTTGTATCATAACAACAATTTGTTAATATTATTTATTTTAATATTTTTTTTAGGGACACGGTATTTCGTCAAGTTTATTCCCATTTTTTTATTGCCAGGCAAAAGGTGTGGTAATATTAAAACACATTGTGGTAGCATTGTAATCAAAAAGAAGTTTTATGACGAGTTACGTCGAAAAACTTATTTCGAAAAAAAGGTTGATTATCTCTGAAACCAAGCCGAATCCAGGAAATTTTATATAACATCAAAGACTCTAAATAGGGTCAGGAATTGATCATTAAAATCTTTTGGAATGCTCGCGAGCATTCTGTATGTGCCATACCAACTTAAACAAATGTGTTTATTTCTTTAGTGTCCATCTTCTTGCTTTCTTATCTCATGAGCTCATGACGCATTGATCCCAGAGGAAACATGCGTATGTCTTTTTTGTAGAGAATTTTATGTAGATTACTTATGTACTAGAACGTTTATTGCTACAAGCCACGGTTTACGAGTTATTTACGAAAAATTAAAAATAAGGACCTTTACACCCACCTCCACCCGTTAGCTCCACCCCTAACCGCCAGTACTTTTAGTATGTGATTTAAAACACCATTCCCGACAACTATGCCAAAATTCGCTTATACACGAGTTTTTTCCTCTGAGTTTCCTTCGTTTTGGTGTACTATATTCTATCGACATCCATACCAACATTTTATGAATTAGAAATGTATTGATGCAACAGTAATTTATGCAACCGTACGTAATCAGAGGCATTGCGATCTAAAATTGATAAACAATAAAATGTCAATAATACCTAGTACCATACGACAGTTATAAAACCGAAATTAAAGCCTAAAAAGCAGATTAAATGTCGTTCAAAATTTCAAAGTGCACTTGTTAGTTTTCTTCTTTATTGGTAATAAATAAATAATTACAGGTCAATCAATTATTTACCATTCATTCAGTTCAATATACACTTCAACATTTAAAAAATATGTTAGGACTTAGGACTAAGATTAGTTAAGATTACTTTTGCATCCCCAAGGCGAAACTATTCACAAAAAAATATCAGAATGTGTTGACTAAAAAACTTGGTGAATTAATTTTAAAAATCTCATATATTTTTTACTAGGTAAAAATAATTAGCATAATCTATAAATTTCAAATTAAAAAATCGTTCATATGGATGTCGATAGAATAGTCTATATTTCATTAAGCACTAGTGAAAAGTTCATTTTTGCTCCCGTCGTCCGGGCTTTGGTCATAACTTTAACAAACTAATAATTAAATCCTAAATTACTCCCACGGTGTTTTATCACTCATGTAGTCTTGTGTACTATAATAAGCTTATTTATAAGTTTACGCTTTACAAAATTCTTAAAGGACCATGGGCAATTTTGTATGGAGCCTGGTCCTGAAACCAACAGAGCTGAAACTTAAGTCATTAAATAGGTCTTTAAATTTACTTTATTTCATTATATGGGCACAAAGCCGAATTCCATTGCAGAACTGAGATATTCATATTTAAATAAGGTAAGTTTTCTTCTAAAATATATTGCCGCTGTTGCAAAACCGAACGGCGTCCTTCTATTGCCATGTTTTCATATTATGATGATAAGTAAAACACGATATTCAACAAGAAATGACACCAAACCACTGTGGTCCCGTAGTAGGTCATAGAGGTCCAATGACCATGATTGAATAATATCATTATCTTTATCCTAATTACTTACCTATTAGTCATATTAAGTCATGGTATAAAAATAATTGCAACTTGTTTTATAGAACATTTACTTTTGGTCATCTGAAGTGAACACAATGGATAAGTCCGTGTTACTTGTGTTATCAAGAAGCTCATTAGCGTAATACGCGACACGAGTTTTTTCAAAAAAAAAATATTGGTACACGTTTGCTTTGCAATGGATATTCAAGTTGAAGGTATGCATTATATGTTTTGTGGTTCTTTTTAAATTATGAATACATAATATATTTACTAATGAGGTGCTACGCCAAGGCAGTTAAGTCGCAATACTATTTAGTGTTTTCTGATTTTTATCGAAACTTTTAACTGCAATGCCGGCAGATGCCAGTAATAAATGATATATGATAATGTTTATTAAAAACTCAATTTTACGAATAAATTAAGAAATTTTGCGTTGACTTGCGATTGTGGGCTATAGAAGAGGTCTACGCCTTGCGTTCAAAGGCGTAGAACATGCTACGAAAAAACTAATTTTTATTTAACTGTTTATTTATTTATTTTAGGTACACATTTTAAGTGTTTTTTATAAGAATTCTTATTTTTGAGACTTGATTGTCTGTTAAGAAGACCGATTGCGACATTGAAGGAATTCGCCAAGTGTTTCCAACACTATCACAGTTACTGCCAGATGTTGAAAATGTCAATACCGATAACTTACATTACTTATGCAAGAGAATATATTATTATTCGTTATTTAATAATAGACAGCAATTTTGATCCAGCGATCAAAATCTCGTATGTTCAAAAAATACAGTGATTGCCTGAACAGCATAGAATGAAAATGTAGATAGTACCGTGCACCTAGCAGAGTGCCTGCCGGGTAGTGATTGTTCTTCAACGAGTGGTCATAATTTTAGAAAAGATTTCATGGACTGCAGCAAAAGGTCCAAACGGCGCAGATTAGTGGAGCTAGCTAAGGTAGATCATTCTACGATAAACTCTTGCTTAGTGAATCCAGTCAATCTCACATCAATTCTGTGGATGAAGTGTCATCTTTTATAAATGAGGCAAAGTTGAGTAATCATCAGTATAATTTGATGAAAAAAATTTATTAATAAGAAGTTTCCGAATGCGTTACCATCCTATCAAAAAAATTTGGAGGCTAAGAAGCTGTGTTATCCATCAGTGAGTTACGTATATGTTACGGAATCATCTGCCGAAATATAATCACAATATTTTTGGACCATACAACATGCAGAATACTAGAATCACGAAAAAATGTTGTAAAAAATATTGATCTCACTAACGAGTTTGTTTAAATAGATAAATGGGGGTTTGATGGGAGTACCGGGGGCATAGCGAATATAAGCAATCATGTATGCAGTAAATTTGTTATAACTAGTTACGAATTATTACAAGTCATAAGGAGAGATGTTCATTAGGAGACACGTAGATTCTATATTTTAATTGTATACACTAATTTAATTACAGGTAGAACTATTTAAAATGTAATAAGATAATCATTCAGGACAGTAATTCGTTTAAATTTGATGTAATTAGTTTAAATATATAACTGTAATTATTACTTTATTTTTATTTTCTTACCGATATAATTTAAGTGCTCTAGTACTGTTATTGTTACAAACTATAGTTCTATAAACCTAATAAAATATCGTTATAGTACTATAGTTTGTTTATTTAACTGTAATTTACTATAATATTTCATAATTACATGCTTTGGCATGCATTAATGCAGCTGTTAACTGCGCGAAATGCCTATGACCGCCCTTCTTAGGGCGCGGGACCACAGTGCAAACGAACATAATTAATGGAAATATCGATATTCCTACATTAATTTTTTAATTAGGTTTGTTCAATACCTACCCCCCAAAATCAAATAAACTCTGAATGAATTCATCGTAGCTTGTACTCACCACGACTAAAATACTAAATATCTTAGTTCTGCAATGGAATTTGACTTTGTGCCCATATAATGAAATAAAGTAGATTTTAAGACCTGTTTATTGGCATAACTCTCAATGCTGTTGGTTTCAGGACCATTTTGACGCATGGTCCTTTATTGACTGAAAATTCAGTAATATTTACTGGAAGTTTATTATAAAATCTTACACAATTACCCATGAATGATTTCCTAATTTTATGGAGCCGAGTGGCAGCTACTGCGAGCTTATGTTTGTTTCTAGTATTAATATTATGTATGTCATAATTTTTCCTAACATTGATAATATTTTTATGTACATACATAAAATTCTCATAGATGTATTGAGAATACAATGTCATTATATTAATAACCTTAAACTTATCTCTAAGTGAGTCTCTAGGGCTCATTTTATATATCGCTCGAATAGCCCTCTTCTGCAGACCAAAAATAGTATTAGTCTATGAATTGGCAGCACTGCCCCATAATAAAATGCCATACGACATAATGCTATGAAAATAACTAACCGAGCTGTATCGACGTCAGTTAATTGACGTAGGTATCTTGCTCACTGCAAAAGCTGCAGAACTCAGTTTATTCGAGAGATTAAATATGTGAGGACCCCACTGAAGCTTAGAGTCTAGTGTTATACCAAGAAAGACTGTACTTTCAATTATTTCCAATTCCACACCTTCCTCCTTTCCTCGCCTGTTGATGCTTTACGTTATTTGTAACAAATTTAATACATTTAGTTTTTTTCTCATTCAACATTAAGTTATTCATATTAAACCAGTTTACTACTTTAGAAATAGCATTGTTTACATCATTCCAAGCTTGTTGCTGTCGTTTGACTTTAAAAATAAGTGTCTGCAAACAATACTATGTCATGGTGGGTCTCTATGCAATCCCTTAGTCGACTCTTACGACACCCGAGGGAAGAGTTGGGGTGCTGACAAATGTTATTCTTACTGCCGTCACCACACGGGTAACACCGGTATGCACCGGATATTCGAAAACTATCCAGTATCCAGCGTACCCGAGCAATACTTTAATATCCGGATACCCGGATAGTAACTTTGATTTTGAGGTAAACAGATTGAACACAAGAAGTTAAAGAAACAATCACGGGTTGTGATTTTTTTATTTACGAATATCCTAAAGTATGGGGGATGAATAGGTATTTTAAAAATATTAAGGGTATCAAAAAGAACGTTTTTTTTCTTAAGTCAATATCGTCGGAGATAAGCTCCAGATGAAGAACAATTTAGTCCCCCTCTCTATCTTTTGATCCGCTTTGATGGCTTATAGTTATAGAATACTTTAAAACTGATAATAACCAGCCACGAGCATGTCGGGCCACGCTCAGTGTAGAGTTCCGAAGTTATTCAAAAACGGCTGGGCCGCTGCGACCATATACATATAACATGGACGTCTAATGCCAGCTCAAAAATGCCCCCAAACACAATTGTTCAATTATTGTGCCAAGATGGGCAGGACATAGTAAGTGCTTTTCTTAACACCGCGCATATTTCGGCGCAACATCTTTGACAAAATGTTTATAAAATATAGCCAATCAAAACTTTGATGGACCAATCATAGCTATTTTTAAATGGCGGTTTAAGTTTTTATAGGTTGATGTTGAAATTCATTACCGTGATGCATTGAAGAGGGGGTGACACTTGTCAACTAAAGTTCAGGACCGTTTTTGAAAGGCAATTTAGTATGGCGTGCGGTTTCCATGTTTTATTTGTTCGTAGCTTGGCCGATTATGTTCGAAATAGTTTTATTAGGGTTCCGTAGCCAAAATGGCAAAAACGGAACCCTTATAGATTCGTCATGTCCGTCTGTCCGTCTGTCCGTCTGTCACAGCCTATTTACTCGGAAACTATAAATGCTACAGCAACGAAATTTGGTCAGGATATGTGTTGTATAAACCGCTACAGGATTATGATACTAAATTGTAAAAAAAACCATTGGGGTGGGGGCCCTCCATACATGTAACTGAGGGATAGAAAATTTTTTTTAGTTGTATATAAGCGTGTGGGGTATTAATAGAAAGGTCTTTGAAAATGATATGAAGGTTAATAAATCTCATTTTGATTTGAGCAAACCGTTTTCGAGATATCAACTCTCAAAGTCTGAAAATGTGTCCCCCCCCCTCTATTTTCTAAACTAAGCGATATAAAATTCTAAAAAAAATATATGTTATGCACATTAATAAACTCTATCAACGATTTTTGGTTTGATTAAATTATCTCCTATAGTTTTTGAGGTAGGTTGATTTAACTGTATTTTTTAATAATAAATTGTTAATGGTACGGAACCCTTCGCGCGCGAGTTCGACTCGCACTTGGCCGGTTTTTTTAAAGTATTGCATAAGCCCACTATTCATGATTTTTTTCATATTTTTTGGACCTACCTAGAGGGGGGACACAATTTTTTTTTCTTCTCGAGCGATTATCTCCGAAAATATTGACTTTCGAAGAAAACTTTAAGACCCTTATTCTTTTTAAAAAACCTATTCAATGAATGATTATGAAATAAGCTAGTATTTATAATGTACAATTCTAAATATCTTAGAAACTTAGGTGGTACCTTAGTAACATATTATTTTTTAGTATTCATTCAATCTTTAATAAAAATACAATTGACTAGTACGTAATAGTATTTTATGCATTAGTGGTATTATAAGGCGTCAAAAAGTGCGAGCGGCGTGAGTTGCGATACGAGCCCGAAGGGCGAGTATCGCTATTGAAGACGTCGCGAGCATTTTCTGAACTAATAATACAACGTTGCATACTATACTTTTTCTACGACTAAGTGGCATAGCATACACAGAACAAATAAAATATCATTCATTGCTGAACGCCACACATCTATTCCAGTTGTCACCAATAAACACCTAGTATGTATATAAACAAACTAAAATAATATTGTTAGCTGATACATACCTGCACTCCCAAAAGGAGCAGGCAGAACATTAGAAATTAATACCTAATAATAATGAAACAAATCACATTTTTTCAGCACTTCACATTGGCACAAACTAAAGTGTGAAATCGAATTGGAGATCAAAAATGTAAACAAATGGGATACCACCACAAAAAAATAATCACGAGAGGGGGTAATCTAAAATCATTTAAATACTTATAAAAAAAATGCGTATTTACCGTCACTGACGGTACGTAGAATTTTTAAATATTTTACAAATTTTTAATACAAAACATTAAGCGAAATATATAATTTTTTTAATCATATATTTCGCTACTTTTAATAAAATGTAAGGTGTTTAATTTATACTACTGGCAATGATAAGAAATCTTAAACATTTGGTTCGCAGTTATAACAATAACTAGTTTATTCGTAATTTAATACGGTAACTACCTACACTAAGAACCATTTTTATGAGGGTTCGCATTTATAACTATGTACTTCAAAAATCAAAACAAGAGGGTGCACCAAATAACAGTTTTATGAATTCATAATAACTCCTAAAATTTTTACCTACAGATCAATAATTTTGATATTTTAATCGAAATGGATTCGATCGTAACTAAGATGGAGATTGGCATTCGTTCCCCGACTATCCTAAAGATTAAAGTAACACGACATTCGTTTTCAAACATTGATGATTATTTACATAATTCTAGCAAATTTTCTAGTTTTTATTTTTGTAATCAGGAACCGTGGACACTCAGACGTATGTTTTTTATTGTCATATCCAAAAATATGATAACGATTGTGATACTTTGTGTATTGAACATACTTTGACTTTCGCGTATCTACATCTGCACATAAAACATTGTCTTAGGTTTAGTACCTGTAAGGATAGTTGTAAGTGAAGTGTTAAATAAAATAAAATAAAAAACCAATCTCAAAATGCGACGTTAATTTACAAAGGTGTTAAAAACTACATTCGATGTAAAACGTTTTATACCCCTGGAATGTCACTTTCACATTGACTTTGTAATGTCATGTCATTGTCATAGATTGTTTACATTTTTGATCTCGAATTCCATTTCAGAGCTTATATGCGAATCGACTTAAATCAAACCTATACAGAACTGGGGGCCGTCCACTAACTTCGAAATTCGCAAAAGTCGAGCATCCGTTTCTGTCACTCTAATAATAATCTTGTTGAAGTGAAAGAGACAAATGATCGAAACTCAATTTCGAAGTTCGCGGTAGGACTTTCAACTGCTAGCGGAAAGCGGGAAGGTTTTTTTTTAATGTAGCTGTCATTGTCTATGGATAAGTTTGCTTTTTAAACCGCGCTTAGTTGCCAGAGGTACAAATAAGTAATTTTGCATAATATGAAGTTTTTAATTGGTACAAAAATATATTATATCACATTAATAATTTAAAAAAACAAAATATTTCTTTAAAAATTCTATTTTACCTTATATTATTTTAATTTATAATTATTGTAATAAATAATGTGGTACTGAATTCGAAGATCGGAACAAATTCAATATGGCGTCTATCATAGGTCTGATGTGGCAGTCTGTGGTAGCACGCAGTGCGTTTTTGAGTCTGTTCGGAAAGTAACGACCTCTGGCAGCGAGAGACGCCCATATATCTCGCGTGCCTTCTCTTATCGAACAACGCTGCGACATTACGATACCGGCTGAGAGTGCGTTTTTGAGAAATAGACTATAGACTTTTGACAGGTGTAATTATGTATATCTTTACAATAGTGTGCGTAGCTATGTAACTAGCAAAAAAAAGGTCAGGAGTAGAAAAAATATTTTATCTGCCCAAATATCATAAACACTCAATAATGCGTTCAAAAACCGCAAATTATGACCACCATAATAACAAACTTTTTTGAACTGACACATTTCTTATCTGTGGCGATGTTATTATTTCAAAATAATATGCAATATTTCGATGTTATAATGAATTTAAACTTCGAACTCTAGATTGTCTCTGAATTTAAAAAAAAACTTGACAGTTGTCAGCTGCCAAATAAGTGTACGTTTGCCGCCTGCCGGGTATTGTTGCGAAACATTTTAAGTTTGTCGAGTTGAAATAAGTTTTGTGAGTAAATATGAGTGACCAAGACGATTTAGATATTTCGAGCACACAAAGCTACAAGCGTGATAAATGACTTTTACCAGCCAAGTCACGCAAACTATACGAAAACGGTTATGGCGATTTTCTGAAGTGGCGAATGGATAAAAATACGTCCTACTGAAATTAATTATAACAATTGTACAATCCAAACTGTCAATAATTATTATTATTCTAAATAAATTACTCCATTTTCTCATTAATTTTAGTTTTATTTTTCTAATAATTATTGTTAGTGGCCCTGAACAACGCCGCAATGGCGGTCATAATATGCGGCTCCTGAACGCATCATAGAGTCCTTATGATATGTGGGTAGATAAAGCAGTGTATGCAACTGTACATAATTAGGCATTAAAACACCCGAGTGATATTATTATGAAACTCGCCTTCGGCTCGTTTCATAAACCCACTCTCGTGTTTTAATGCCCTTCATTATGTACAGTTGCATAAACTACTAATAATTTACTTAAGTGGCTATGTTATGCGAATATATTATTAATATTTTTTCTAAATTGCCGGCGGTCAACGTTCTTCGTCTGCTTGAAAATATCCATTTAAAATGGGGGAACGTTCTTTCAACATCGACTGAAGTACTCGTAATTGGCAGGTATTTGCATTGTTGAAAATACTGAAGTGTGTTTTTGTTAACATTATTTGTAGTCTCAAACTCTTCGTTTTGAATTAGACTATTTATCATTTTTAGTGTCTCATACCCGGGGATTCGATTTTAAGACACTTTGTAATTTCAGATATAGGTACTTGTTTTTCTTTAGGGTGCCGGCGTACGACAATTTATTCATAGTTTTGACAATTTGTTCATAGTCTTATTTATTACATTAAAAATAACATAAAATAATTTTGCAAATATTGTATGTAATTTTTTATCTCGGAGAAATGTGTATTATATTATTGTGTATGAATAAACTTCACTTCCTCTTCTACGCTGGCTATAGCAAATACACATTTTGCTTCTTTTCAACTAATTCAAATAAACTGATTACAAATACTAAATACATTATAATACTCGTAAGTTAAGATTTTTTTTTCAAACCTTACCTTGCCACGAAACTGCCCGCTAGAGTGCGACGTATGCTCAATACCTACTCAGTCATTTATTGCTTGCACATAGTTTACAAGGTATAATGTGAACATAAAGTTTTACAGCTATTTCATTACTAAAACTTAGTGTGGACCCTGTTTGGGCGCTGCTTGCTTGTAAAAGAGAAATCAACTTACATATTAATACAATAAGATATACAGATTTCGCATAACATTCTATAAGACTTTATCTATGTATTGCTATAGACGTGTACGTATTTAATAATATAAGTGGTTTATTTATGTATTTTTCTAATCCCGTACTTTTATTTTTCATTTACAGGGTCGTGAACACACCATTAAGCCCCTACCTTACATGTCAAGACAAGTTTATATTGTCTATTCCTATAAACGCATTCGGGCATAGGTACACGCAGTGCGTTTTTGGATTTTAAGACACCTCGTGTAAGGTCATGCGGGGCAAATGCAACTATGAGGTAAATCCGACTAATTGAAATTACCTACTCTTAATTTGTAAAAAGATCATACTTAACTACTATTGTATTGTGTTGCTTTTGAAATAAATCAAAGAATGTTCTAGGTATCTTCCAAAAGTTCTTAAAAACAGATTAAAAGTCCATTAGTTGAATTTACCTCATAGTTGTATTTGTCCCGCATGACCTTATACAAGACTTAATGATGCCCGACCTTGATGATTAATAAAATTGTGTTTAACTAAGAATATATCTCAATTTTACAATTTTATTTGGAAATAAGTGTGTGGTTGTAGAAAAAGTATTGTATGCAACATTGTTTAACTGAGTCAAAAAATGCACGTGGCGTCTTTACCCACACCACTCACCTTTTTTGACCTCTCTTAAACAAGGGTTGCATAAAATACTATAATGTCACTTAATTATGAATTAATAGTTATTTTATTAGTTTATATTTTAACATTATTATTTTATTTTTATATTCACTCTTGACTTGAAGGTTGGCGGGTTATTGCAGGGTCAGAAATAGCGTTGAAAATGTCGGAAAAAACAAAATGTTTTTTTCGGAAATGTTTGAAAACTTTGTTTTTTTTCGGATTTTTTCAGAAACAATCAATATCACTGTCACTCCTTGCCAGCTGTTTCAATTGACTTTTCCTCTGTGACATCGCGTTCTACTGGTATAAGTGAAAATTAGACCTAATATGCATTGGTTTAGAGTTGAAAATTAAAGTGGAAAATATTTTTTTTTTTTCGATAAAATGTGGAAAAAAAACCGGCCAAGTGCGAGTCGGAATCGCGCGCGAAGGGTTCCGTACCATTATCAATTTATTATTAAAAAAATACAGTTAAATCAACCTACCTCAAAAACTATAAGAGATAATTTAATCAAACAAAAATCGTTGATAGAGTTTAATTATGTGCATAACATATTTTTTTTTTTTTGAATTTTATATCGCGTAGTTTAAAAAATAGAGGGGGGGGGCACATTTTTCAGACTTTGAGAGCTGATATCTCGAAAACGATTTGCTTAAATAAAAATAAGATTTATAAACCTTCATATCATATTCAAAGACCTTTCTATTAATACCCCACACGCTTATATACAAGTAAAAAAAATTTTATATCCCTCAGTTACATGTATGGAGGGCCCCCACCCCAATGGTTTTTTTTACAGTTTAGTATCAGGTTCACTATTGGGATGCATACTAACGAATGTAATAATATAGTTACGCATAATGTTTTCTAGCCGAAATATTGACTTTTCCGATTTGATTTATCCGTGCGGTGACGGAGTAAGAATACAAAAATCACCGCCCCTCTCTTCCCGTGGGTGTCGTAGGAGTCGACTAAGGGAAATACTGAGTATCCAGCTTCTCAGCCGGTGGTAGGGTATTTTTACTAGTACCCGCCTGGTTGGCTACCACCGTACATTCGGTGTAAACGCCCGTGAAATGACTTACCTTCGTGTTTGCCGTGTTTCGGGGTCAGCCGGTGTATTTACCAGCATCTAGCGGGCCAGCAAGGCGGTGGCAACTAACAGGTTGCTGATTGTCTCCTGTTCGTTGCCGCCGCGATTTGGGCTCTACTTTTCACTTACGATTAGGTGGAGAGGAGCCACTTTGTTGTGCCAACGTTATTTTTATTGGGTCGGCAACGCGCATGTGACACCCTGAGGTTGCAGGCGCCCATAGGCTACGGTGACTGCTTTCCATCAGGCGGGCCGTATGCTTGTTTGCCACCGACGTGGTATAAAAAAAAAAAAAAAAAAAAAAAACATTAAAGGCATACCCGTCATAATAACTAATATCACACAGTATAAATACAAAATTGCATAATAATTATTACGCATCATTTCACGATGCATACAAATAGTTAATCCTAAAATAAAGCTAAGTTCACATTTGTCTGTCGTGTCGTGTTATGATGCTCTCTGTCGTGATGGCTACCGTTCACATTTATATGACGTGCTATGACGCATTCTGACGCAATTTTATATCAGTTCGTTCTCAGCACTCGGATAGCTCACACGTTCGCAATGTTCTTTCAAGAATCATCCTATTCAGATTCCGATTTTGAAGATGAATTGCATTTATTGGCGCTGGCTACGCTTCTTAGAAAAGAAAAAAACAGAAGGAGGTACTGGATTCATCCAGTAAATAGAAAGAGAGAAACTAAAGGCGAATTTCATTGTCTCGTAAAGGAGCTTGAGAGTGATCCGAGTGATCCTGACTGAATTTTCGTCAGTATTTTAGAACGTCGAAGGCACAGTTTGATTGCAGAAGACATAAAAAAATACAGACAAAATTTCACAAGCCTATTGGTACAAAAAATGACATGATATATGTTTAAGGTAAGGTTTTTATTTAAAAAAATATGAATTGTTTTCCTCAGAAAATTGTGCATAAGCATCACGGCACGACACTGGCGCGTTCACACTGCTGTGCCGTGTCGCTTCCCCACCCCCCGTACCTCACCCGGTCTGACGCGGACCGGGATCGCTCGTGACGCGACACAACACACGCCGTCACAACACAGTGCGTCAGATAAATGTGAATGCAACGATATTAAATACTTGAAACCGATACCGTTCTGATGCGTCACAACACAACACAACAGACAAATATAAACGCGGCTTTAGACTACCAACTGGCATGATTGACATGCTATTATTACAGTTAGATGCCTTTCGTTTACGATTGACGATTAAGCGTTGGCGATTGGCAACTTGTCTAAGCATCCAGGCGTTCTACTGTATACGGAGAATGACGGTAGATTCACATTTAGTTTTATGAATAAAAGTGACGGTGAGTAATATAAAAATATAAGCGATTAAGGAAAACCGATTGTTTCAACATGGCAAATCAAGTGTGTATAATCTATATATGGGAACAATAGTGAGGACAACATACAGTCAGCAGCAGATATACCTGAGCGGGCAAGGTGTCCAAGAAGTCATATACACTTAAATCGTCAGAAAAATATGAACATCTAAGTTATCATTTTCACATACGCTTTCAGTTCGTCACATATATCTTAACATTTCAGTTTTTCTTTAACACGTACACGGTTACTTAATCACAATGTCAATAACGGTTACAAAGTCAGTGGTAACTAAGCACTCAAATTTAAGCAGTTGTCATTAATATCTACACGCACTGCCAATCACATACGTCAGCAGCCAAGGTGCCACCCGTTGCTTAGCAGTTGTTATTTCAATGGTAACTAAGCACCAACATTTTGTGTGAATAACTTTCAATACTGTAATTTTTCATTCTGTAATTAGTTCGTTGAATGCAGTTTTTGCAATCCAAATGGCAAACGTATTTTCCTAGCTAGCTTCGGCACCTACCGCTGAACAGCTGCAAAGGAACTTTCTCTGTCACTTCAATTAGGGTATAATAAGAGTGACCGACTTTAGACTGCCGATGTATCCCAATTAAGCGTGTTAACTGTGTAACGTATTTAGGACTCATAGTAGATGAACATTTATCCTGGACGCATCATGTAGATTTTATTTGTAATAAGCTCAGAATATTACTAGGAAAATTTTATTATTTAAGATTTAAAGTTCCTTTACATATCCTTAAGTATTTGTATCGACGGCCCCTACGTAAGTTGTCGTAACTTGAAATTTGGGATTTTCTTTTTATTTCATAAAACATTATATATTTTAGCAATGTTTCCGTTCCACGAAGAAAAAATTAAAAAAACCTATTACAAATAGGTTTTTGACACCCGAAAACTATCGTAACTTAAAAAAGCACCGTCGTATACTGTAGTAAGTGTACTTACGATAGTTAATACGGGGCGGCCACCCGCGCTCGCGCAGCGTAAGTGCCAGTTACGATCTTATACGCGGTGGGGCAGAGGTTTTTCAAGAGCGATAATTTTTTACCAAAAACTCACAACTAGATGAAACAAAAATGGATAAACGATACATTTCATTCGATAAAAGTAAGACACTACATCGGAAACAAACTCAAAGTAACTGCGAGACCAAAATTAATTTTTGAAAAGGCCGTTGGAGTTAAACAAAATGTAGTCTGAGATGAAATAAAAGACGGTTCAGAAATAAAAATGATTTAAAACCACTAAGCAAAGTTAGCAATCTGTTCGAGTTCACTCAGAAATCAGTTGTGAATTTATTAGTATGGATGCTGACAATTTTTTTATAATACCGGTGAATACTGTAGTATGTTATCACTTACCATAACTTACTTCGGAGTTGATGATCGGTGTTTTGTCTTAAGTTTAACATACTACTATTTACGTTGGATTTTATTATTTTTTTTGTATTGTATGTGTACTTGAGACATTTTTCGTCGGGAATTGTTTTTAAATTTCTATTGTAAGTGATATTTAAGACAGTATGCGCCGGATCAAATACAGGGTTACTACAATTTACAATTATAATGTCGGCGTATTTCAATAATTTTTGCTCATTATACAGGTTCGCCGCTTCTTTTTGAACCAAACGATAAATAAATGCATAAGTCATTGTAATAAAACGGCATTTTTTGTGATAGTGACGACGACAAAACAATCATATCACTTACATTATTAAACACTGCAGCAACTAAATACTCATAAGTAGGTTCACTTATGAGTATTTAGTCATCATTCATCAGTGAAATCATCGTCTGTAGTTCGAAAATTTTACTGCTGACTGAATGAAACCGCCAACAGCTGCAGTATCTAATCATGAAAGCAACAGACTGTTCTTTAAGAATATAATTACGTTGAAAAACGCTTGATAACGATCTCATAATTATGATGTAGTTGAAGCTGAAGGCATTTTTGTTAACTGATTTTTTATTATGTCTTTGCACTGTGAGAGAAGTAATTAATCTGCCATGTCAATAATTATAATTTCAAAACTACGTTCCTAATGCTGAATGATAGACTGTTTTTGTGTACTAACTAAATGCACAAAATTATAATAAAACGGCCAAACTCATGTATATTCGGTAAATATAAAAAGTGGATAATTAACAGATGAGCACCGCGCGGCTCGCTGAGCCCGTTGAAATAAACGGGTTGAGGGTGGTCTTGCGCCGGCACTGATGCCATGTCAGACTGCGGGTTTATGGCACCGAACACTACGTAACAGATGATAAGCACACGAAGTCACTGTGTGCACAAAACCATCATTATTAGCTCGGAGATTACCGGCTTCTATGCCGTTGACTCAGTCCAGCCCCCATTCCGATTAAAATTACTCTTAATCGCTCTGTATATCTTCCGTGGCAGGTAGCATCTTTACCGTACCAGCATCCTCGCTTTATCAAAGCGTTTAGGAAATGCAATGTGCCTGTATCGTATGCGTCCACCACAGCCGAGCTATATCTATCTCCTTGACACTCCGAATGTGCTCCGAGTCTTGTAGACCCATTACGTCGTTAACCGAAGTCCGAAGTACCGAAGTCGTATGGTATCTCATAAACACCCGAACTGCCAGTGAATTTCCATCCTTTGGAGATCGTAAGAAGCACTCATATTGGTATGAGGACGCAAAATGGTCTTAATACTACACCTTCGGCGTAATAGGCGTCCAATTCCGTTTGTCACTCCTGTAATATGAGGCAAGAATGATGGTGCCCTCTCTACTGTGTGGTGATGTCGAAACGTCCCTGAGCTCCTTGTACGTTGACTTTGTCTCCAACCATATCTGTTCCTCTCCAAGCTCTCCAACGTCTCGTCTCGTCTGACATGTTGCAACATTTGTAATAGTTTAGATAACAGGAGGTAATAAATAGGAGATGCCTGTGTCCAGCAGTGGACCGAAATAGGCGAATGATGTGATGTGAATAAAAGATATAAACTCATTTCGTATCTATTGTGAATCAGAACCGCGAGGACAGATTTGCGAGATAATGGTATAAGCACTGGCTAAAAGCTACCTGCTAACTGTAGCAGGTAGCTTTTCTATAGACTTTTTGTGACAGACGATCATTCTGACCTAGCATTAAGGTAAATGTCCCCTATTACGGTATGTTAAGGGTCTCGAGACTTTGTGTATTTTTAAATAAAAATCTTAGCAAGATACCACTACAAAAGCTTTAGAATATGTTATATTGATTCTTTGACAGTTAGTTTATGCATACATTTTATAGATTTTGCTCAAACTTTTTTATATATTAATTTAATTGTGAACGTCTTATTTGCTGCCTATTGCGTGATAAAATTCGGCGCTGCTCCTAATTTCGTGAACTTGCGGCCCCTATTTCGTGATAAAGATATTTAGAGTAAATTACTATTGTTTCTTTAACAAAATGTTATTTTTAACGAACTTGATTAAGTTAAGATACTATACGGATATCATTTAAATGAAACAACGTGGTTAAATGAGATCCAGCTTAAAGTTTTTATTTCTTAATAATTAAACAAGATAAAATCTACCGATTTGCATACCATAATACTCTTTAGGCGGTTAAAAACAAACTTAAATAAACTTGAACATTAAACAATATTATTATAAACAAAAAACCTCCCTTTGATTGATAACGAAATAAACATTAATTGGAGTAGACCGGGGTAAATCAGATCAGCGGGCGAATCGGATCAAGGTCCAAAATCTCTAAGGCTCGAGTTTACCACACTTTTATTCTAAGAATAGCGCTTACCGCTTACTCTCAGATACTAGTGACAAATTACTATGGAGTTTTGACATTACTATCCCAGAGTAAGCATTGTTCTTAGAATCAAAATTTGGTAAAACGCACCCTTAGAACCTATTTTAAAAGATTCTTCAACAATTTGAAGATTTTTTAAAATACTAAATGTGCTCAATAGCACACTTCAGTTGAGCAACACTTCCTCTCGTTGTCCTTAATCGTTAATATAAAAAAAACGTTTCGGACCTTGATCCGATTCGCTTCGGTCTAGCTTAAATGGAAATCAGAACATAAGTAATTAGATAAGTATACGGTTATGTATGTGACTGTACATAATTAGGCATTAAACACGAGTGTGGTTTTATGAAACGAGCCGTAGGCGAGTTTCATAATATGATCACACGCATTATGCGCCAGCCACATAAATAACTATTATTTTATTAAACGATCGAGGACAAAGAGAGGAAATGTGGCTCATTTTAATTGCGCTCAATTTGACGAAATGTGAAAACACTAATATGGGTATTTTTGACCTTGATCCGATTCGCCCAGTGATCCGATTCTTCTCGGCCTACCCTACGAGGAAATGTGGCTCAACTGAATTGCGCTCAATTTGAAGAAATGTTTAAAACATTAATAGGTATAGTAATATAGGTATTTTTGACCTTGATCCGATTCGCCAGATGATCCGATTCTCCTCGGTCTACCCTACTGTCTCTCTATCGGTAAATTTACGATACTTACATGACTGATGGTTACCCACTACTATAGTTTACACTATCACGAAATTAGGGAAAAGTAATAAATGCTGGTTCCTAATTTCGTGATACTAACTTTTTGAAATTCCCGCGATTATTTTTTTAAGTTAATATATAAATTACGTAGATGAGTTATAAACAATCTTAAATGTAACAAACAAACACAACAATAAGTAAAGTAAACCTAATTATAACCAAATTTATGCTGGTAAGTAATATGTGAATTTACCTAAAAACTGTGAACTTGGGTCAGGTTTAAACTCGTTTTATGAGAATTCAAGTGAAAAAAACCTATACCGGAATTAGCTCAAATTAAACTTAAGTAAATACAGTATCTAGTTTTTCATTTTAAATACAATTTACTTTAGTTGTTATATTAATAAACAATCAATTAAAATAAGTCAAGAATTCCCTTATTTCGGTAGTATCACGAAATAAGGGACAAACCAAAAATTAGATGCACCTTATTCCGTGAGTCAGGCAATTGCAATTTTTAGCAACTTCTATGTTTAAATATTACCTTTTTCTGTGTCAAATCGATAGTTAAAGAACTCAAAGAAACACTCTAGAAATTTTAAATCAAAAGGACTTACTTTTGGCGTTTTATGAGCTTAACAAATGAGAGCGCGAACCTTACGGCTACGCTCGGCGTGTACACACCAAATAGCTGTTCGCGGCACTCTGACTGTTCCGAGTGACGTATCGCGGAAAGTGTAGGTATAATAATTTTGAAATTTCATTTGTTAAAAAGCTTAAATAACGAAGATTTTTTACCCGTTTATAATTTAAACATAGGATATTCTGATTCCTTATTATTAGCGCGGAAGTGAAAACTACCGTAATAGCATACTATCACGTAATAGTGGCCGTTTACCTTAATAACCCACCAAGAAAACGAAGTGTCCCATCCACCTCTCTCTTAAATGTGAACTTTATTCTGGGATGCATCTCATTAAGATCGGTTAGTAACACATCAACAATTCTATCAGGAATTACAGCAAAAACGTCATCCACGTTTTATAACCAGCATCTCGGCCATTTCGGACAACTCTTGATTCTTGAATGCCCTCTGCTTAAATTTATCCATGAAAATGTTGACCAGTACCAGAACTATATTATAAGAGAATTCTTTGCTTCAATCTGCAAATAATACTCCCCTTGCCAAACGGAATAGCAACTATTCAGGAAATGTTCGATGAATTTCATGTGCACAGTCGTTACGAGCTACAACATCTTTAATTATTTTTCTAGTTTCCAATACTCGCAAACAATGAAGCTACATCAAACTCAACTACATAGTTTTGTCTTCATTCAACACGACATTTTCCAAAAACTGTACAAAAACACTTTACCTGATCTATTTTTCATAATAAAACATACAAAATAACTATTCACCTGTTTAATTTTCTCAAAATATTCCATCAGGGTTCCATAAAAATACTATTAAATTGTTTGTTAAATGGCATAATATAGTAACTAACAAAAAGTTTTTATAATGTGTCCGTAAAATAATGTTGTAAATAACAGATACGACAAAACTTACACGCAGAATTCCAACGTATCTTGTAGTATGTATTACTTACGATCAATGACCATTTATGACCACCGGCGTAAAGTGAAGTAAGTAATACATACCACAATTTTTAGATTCTCTTCTCCGTCATATACTGTCGTAAGTGCAATTCCGGCGAAAATATGAAATATATCAGAGAAGTAATTATATCACTATAAAGATAGTATCTTTGTTATTGATTATGCCAATTTTCAAAGCAATCCATTGAACTATGTGACTACCGTACACATTTAAAACTTTAAAGTGCTCTCCTGTAAACTTGCCATTTTCAACTTACGACAACTTACGTAGGGGCCGTCGGTATGTATCTTTAGTAGAATCAATAATAGGTTATGCTCTTGACTGGGACGGGTTGACAACCAAAACTAATTTAAACAAAATAGAATTCATGCAAGTAAGATTCCTTAAGCTGTTAGTAAATAATAAAACCAAAGAAAAGTACAAAAAAGATTATAGAAATTTATTTAAAGTATGTAACATTCTTCCTGCTAGCCTTAAGCATAAATATTTAATATTGTTAAATAATCATAATAGTCGCGAGCATAACCAGTTACTCAGTAATGACGTTTGTGGAACCAGGTCGGTGTCTGCGGGCAAGTTTGTTGTTCCCAGGGTCACCAACTACTACGGCGACAGGTGCCTTCAGAAACGCCTGCCCTATTTACTCAACAGCCTGCCCACAGACATCAGGCTGGAAGCCAATAAAGCGAAATTCGGTAAAAAGCTGAAAAGTTACCTTGCCAGTAATATCATCTAAATCATTTAGAGCCTTATTAGATATTATGCGTAAAGTAAGAAAATTATAAAATGTTATATAAGAGAGTAGAGACTGCACGATCCCACAGTCAAACTGTGAAAACTGTTTTGTGGGACTTTGTTTTTATGTCACTGTATATTTTGTATGTTAATAAATAAATAAATAATAATAATAAAAGTTCTTTCGATTTGATGATTTCGGATTTCGCGGTAGCGGTCCTGAGGGCTTATTGCGAGCTACGCATGAAGTTTTGCCTCTTTGTCACACTTACGTACGACATTGCAAGTGCGAAAGAGAGAGACAAAACATCGTTCGTGGTTCGCAATAGGCCCTCTGGTTATAACCAGTGGTCGGATATCCCGGTGCAACACCAGGGGATACCAAGTAGAAAAGTTAATATGGATATGACCTAAATTCCCGGGTTTAGTTTGAAAAAAATATATAGATCTGATAGGTATTCTTAAAAAGGCAGCTCAAATTGCGAACATAAACGAAATCTTCGGGCGTTTTCACAAACCGTTGTTCAAAACCCTTTTTTGTTATTCGGACAAGTTTGGACTTGTTCGACTCAGGATCACGAGCTCTTTTAATTCTGATAGGTGAAAAAAACTGTCCCACAATTTTCGTACATTTTTAATTTCCTCCATTACGCTATCGCCATACAAAGTCTATAAAAACGATAGCGTAATGGAAAAAAAACATTTTTGACACTTTTTTTCTCCTAGTAGGATTGAAAGAGCTCATGATCCTAAGTCAAACAATCCCAAATTTGACATTAGAGAATACGCAGACTAGAGGTGTGCGCCACGCCGGCGCGGCGCCGCCGCGCCGCGGGACCCACGCCGCCGCCGCCGCCGACGTTCTCAAAATCCACGCCGCGACAAAAATTTTGCGGAATAAAATCATTTAAATTACGCGCCACGCTGATCATATTGGCATTAAACAACAATATGCTTGCGGATATCGACAAGCGGTTCCCTCTGACCGAAATCCCACTTCTGGATTACAGATTTTCAGGCCTAAAGGAGACTGATAAGTACCTACGAAAAAAACTCACGAAGTACTCGAGTAGAATTGTTCCCAATTTTACAGATTTCTTTTACAGAATTCCATTATATTGTATTCTTCACATCGTCGATCCCACAGTGTCTGAAGACAAAACACTTCAATACGTGCGTCCCACCTGTCGTGACGTACGGAGCCGAAACGTGGACACTGACGGTACGGCTGGTCCACAAGTTCAAGGTCGCTTAGCGAGCTATGGAAACGGCTATGCTCGGCGTCTCTTTGCGGGCAGAATCAGGTCGGGTTGAATCAAAAATGAGGTTATCCGGCAGAGAACCAAAGTCATCGACATAGCCCACCGTGTTAGCAAGCTGAAGTGGCAGTGGGCTAGCTGTATTAGCCGTAAACCCGACAACTATTGGGGTAAACGAGTTCTTGAATGGAGTCCACGTCTCGGCAAGCGTAGTGTAAGACGCCCTCAGGCAAGGTGGAGCGACGGTTTGCGTAGCAGGCTGGCAGGAGCTGGATGCGAGCAGCCAATGAACGAAAACGGTGGCGTGAAATTGGGGAGACCTATGTCCAGCAGTGGACTGCGATAGGCTGATGATGATGGTGGATGTTATTTCATTATCTACGTTAGGCCACCATAGGAGGCTTAATGACTGTCTATTAACTGATTCTATTAATTTAAGCGTTTGCCATCGATGATTTTGTGCTACTTGAATAAGATATTTTTAGAGGAAAAATCAAATCAAATAATTTATTGCACACATATTACATATTACCTTTTACATGTATATGGACCCTGCAAGGGCACAGCATGCAAAAACGAGATGTAAGCTAAAAAATTGGCATTTGAAAAATTTGCTGTCGCTTTGCACGGCTTAGAAATAAATAACTGCAGTTTCGCCTGGAAATACCTAAGTAAAATTGGCGAAAACAAAGCTTTTTTGTCCCCTGTTTCCTCCTTCAAAAATAGACCAATTTGTAACAAAAAATTCTTTTAAGAAAGATACTTCTCATGTCGGTATGTTTCCTCTTTTTGGACAGTATACGAAATATTTCTAATCAGTACATTAAAACGCATTCAAAATTTGGCTATTTTTGCAGTTTTTGTAGGCTTGTAATAAATAATAACGTCAAACAAAACATACCGACATGCGCGATGCAAAAATAGATTTTAAATGGAAAAAAAATGTTTTTTCGTGTGTACACCGACGTATGATTAGCAGTGTGGGCGATGATGGTACTATAAAAAGGTTGTAAAGCTGTAGTATTTGAAATCTGGAGTACATGTTGGGAATTCGTAGTATTGGGAACGTGTAGTGTGTAGTATTGGGAATAGTGTTGGGTATTTGTAGCATTCGAAATCCGTATTATTGGGATTGACAACATCTGTAGTATTACCTCTTATCTGTAGTATTAGGAATCTGTACAATTGGGAATGTGTAGTATTGGGAATCTGTAGATGTGTAGACAAAATGTCACGATTCGACCTATTGCGAGTTAATAAAATAATTTTCGTACACGATAATTATAACAATTGTCGCATAAAATGCAATCTTATAATTTTTATGCGTTTATTTTTAAATTAATAAACTTGTTCTAAACTATATCTAGGTGTTTAATACTTTCTCATCCTTATATATGAACGTATAGGGCAATAATTCGGCCTTGACGCCGGCGTGGCGCCGCCACGCCGGCAAAATTTTGCGGCGCGCCGCCGCCGGCGATTTCTGTGCCGGCGCACACCTCTAACGCAGACCAAATTTCAAATAATACCGCACCTGATGAAGTGTCTCTTTACAAATTTGCTCCACTGACATCCGTAGAAGTGGAAAGGACTTTTTCGACGTACAAATGGATTTTAGATGTGAAAAGGAATCGATTGAAAATAGAGAATATAGAGAAAATAATTATATGCTATTTTAACTTTATAGAACCTAGTAAGCCATAATTCTTTCATAAAATACCTACATATAATTTACTCTAATGTGTCTGCATAGGTGTGTCAAGTCTTCATGCTTAAAAATGTTTGATTTTATGTTACATACACGAGGATGTTTAATCCGTAACCAGGTATATTTTTTCTAACTTAGTAATTGATGACCTCAGGAAGACCATGTACCATTCAGTGGTTATTGGATATAATTTTTCTTTAACTTTAAATTAATACAATTTTGAGGTATCTGCGGGAGACCTCGCCTAAAATGTTTAATTTAGGCTGGGTATGGATATTGTTTTAATCCTGATCACGGATTAAAATAATCGTGTATTACATGATATTTCTGTTTTTTTTACGTTCGCAATTTCTAGAAGTGGAACCTATTGTGCCTTAGTAAAAAGCGTCTATTTTTAAAGCTAAACTCTTTTATTTAAGAATATTCATATCAAAAGGCTATTTGGTACTAAGGTCGATATTAAACAAAATGTATAACCTATCTTTTAAAATAATTGTCGAAATCGCATAATAATAAACGCTTGTATGTACATGCACTTATTTTGCGTTACAAAATATTACTAAACTTTACTGGATGTAATTTTGTGGAATCCCGTGGTATATCCATATTAGTATAATGTTTGAGGTCATTCACCCCTTGTTGCACCGGGATATCCGACCACTGGTTATAACTTATAAAGAATATTTGATCCATATGTGACAAGGATTGCTTTGACGTCTGACTGACTGACAACTCACGAAAGCAGTGCAGACTTGTCACTGCATACATCTATCTCAGGTTATGGCAAACTATTCAAAATGGATACATTTCTTTAGAATATTGAAATATGAATTATATTTGTAATAACATATTGTTAGGTAATAAATGAAGGTTGCAGGAGTACCTACATTCATAGGAAGTTTGGTTGGATACATAATAATTGCACTTAAAACGAATCGATAACAGTGTAAGATTTGGTGAATACTGAAAATGTCACGAAGCAAGGATAAATAATTTTTGCATACTATAAGTTCCTTCATTTTGTAAGACTAACATGGACACATCTCTTTGTAGTTGACTGTACAGGATCATGGCGTTCAGCCATACTAAAATGTGACTTCTGCTGCCTTTAAAATAGACCAATGACCAATAGCATCTTTTTTCGAACTGTCAAAACGATCACCACTATGGAATTTTATATAAGATACTCAAAAGTGACGTCACGTTTGAGTACTGCCAAATGACCTACTCTTTTAAGTTCTTTTCAATTTATTAAATAGACGTTTTGTACAAAAAATACTGCAAACCACGTCTAAGTAATATTTTTTTCGTGTATCATGTCGTGCATAATGTTAAATAATTTATTATTACGACAGATTAAATATAAAAGTTACATTGCACTGCGATCTCTTTAGTGTGTTAAGACTTTAATGCAGTGTTTTATTTTTTTTTATATTTTTTGACTTGGCCACTAAGAAGGAACTAGTTTAAAAAAAACCGGCCAAGAGCATGTCGGGCCATCCTTAGTGTAAGCTCCGTAGTTATTCAAAAACGGCTGGACCGATTAAGTTTGAAATAGTTTTATTTTAAAGTATTGTATAAGCCCGCTATTCATGATTTTTGTCATATTTTTTAGACCTATGGCTCAAAAGTTAGAGGGGGGGACACAATTTTTTTTTCTTCTGGAGCGATTATCTCTGAAAATATTGACTTTAGAAAAAAAACTTTATTTTAAAAAACCCTTATTATTTTTAAAAGACCTATTCAATGATACCCCACACTATAGGATTACAGCAAATAAAAAAAACATCCCCACTACACCAGTTGGGGGAGGTACCCGAAAAAAAAATTGTTTTCTAGTTTTTATTGTACAACTTTGTTGGCAGTTGAAGAATGCTGGTTTGTATATCACTGATATTTCGGATGAATTGGGTATACCGGTAAGTATTTGCAACCAATTTGGCTCACCTTGCTCAATACGACTAACTTAATGCATTGCACATGCATTTTATTTTCAAAAATTTAATGCTTCATAAAAGCGTTTTTCGCTGGAGGAGAGTTGGTGGCCCTCCGGTATGTAAGGCTTTCATTCCGAAGGTCATGGGCTCAAATCCTGTCGGCTCGTACCAATGAGTTTTCAGAACTTATGTACCGTACCGTACCTATGTACGAAATATCATTTGACATTATTTACCAGTTGCTTTTCGGTGAAGGAGAACATCGTGAGGAAACCGGACTAATCCCAATAAGGCTTAGTATGCCCTCTGGGTTGGAAGGTCAAATGGCAGTCGCTTTCGTAAAAATCTAGCACCTACGCCAAATCTTGGGACTAGATGTCAAAGCGGGCACTAGGCTCTCTGGCCGTGGCAGAAGCCGGGGTAACGAAAAAGCAGGAAGAAGAAGACAAAGTATTGTCGCTGACTGTGCTTTACTTCCCACGACCAACTTACACATATCGAGACGATTCTAAGAAACCCAAACACAATGGGGTTTGGTTGTTTTATCACAAAGTTCCTATGGCTACCTTCCAGTTCCACCATCAGATCAGCTCTTTGTCATAATAATATTGCATTGTCATCAAATTTAAGCAGCTCAATCTAAAATCGGGAAATGGTTCAAATTTAACTTGCAAGATTCGATCATAGACAACGGAACTGAAAACTAAGTTGAAACTAAATTCTAAAAGCTTGTAAAAAGAGAAAAGTCAATAATTTATCCTAAAGTTGACTAAGAAGCACCTGTCAAATGATTGAAGAGAAAAATGTGAGATAGATGTATGTGATGACAAGACTGCACTGCTTTCGATGATTGTCAAAACAGTTACTTAAAATTAGTATAGCTATTTTTCAATCAATATTCAACCATATTTGTACCATACAACGTCTATTATTCGTTCTTGTTCAGATATATTTGCCTTATTGACTGCTTAGATACCAGTGGTTTTTTAACAGCTGAGGTATCAATGATTTGTTGTATGTTAAGAAATTAATGAAAATCGACTGTTAAGATATTTGTGACTTGTTAAGCGCTCACAAGTAAATACTATCATGACAGTCAACAATTTTTTGAAAAGGCCATAGTCGGATTTTCATAGTAAGTCAGCCTTTAAATCAACCAGACTCTAGTATTTTTTTGTGAGTACCTCTTATGGTGAAGAATATTTCTGCTGAGTATCAACGTCCTATCGGTGACAGTTTTTGACTTATAATTTTTTTTAGTTTTTTCTTTAATGTGTTGTATCTCAGGATGTATAAAAGCGAATTGCTTCAAATTTTGAAATAATGTTCTTTATTTAGATATGCATCGAATTTAAAAAAATGAATATCGATTGGCGTATAAAAAAAAGAAAAAAAAAGACCAAAAAATTTTTCATATTTTTTTTTGTGTACCTATGAAGTAGTGACATCTCTAATTTCTTTTTCTAATTATAGACCATACATTGGCCTACTAGTTGCCTAAGTATCAAAATTTTCCAAGCGGTACTTCTTACCAAAAATCGGCAATATGTGTGGTCAAGTTCTGCATTCAATCGGTGTTTTTCAATGTAGTATACAAACTCTTCATTTATATTTGAGTTTTCTTATCAGGTTATCTTATTTAAGAGTAAATGCTAATGACAACTTAATGTCATCATGATGCAAGCTGTTTATTTCATTATTAATTGGCCGTTTACCATTTCAACTAGCGTATCTTGATAATATATATATATATATATATATATATATATATATATATATTCAAGAAATATATTATTTTTAATGAATATCTCATAAATAATATCGAATTACGCTAGTTAAAATAATAAACGGCCGATTAATAATGAAATAAACAGCTTGCATCATGATGACATTAAGTTGTCATTAGCATTTACTCTTAAATAAGATAACCTGATAAGAAAACTCAAATATAAATAAAGAGTTTGTATACTACATTGAAAAACACCGATTGAATGCAGAACTTGACCACACATATTGCCGATTTTTGGTAAGAAGTACCGCTTGGAAAATTTTGATACTTAGGCAACTAGTAGGCCAATGTATGGTCTATAATTAGAAAAAGAAAATAGAGGTGTCACTACTTCATAGGTACACAAAAAAAAATATGAAAAATTTTTTGGTCTTTTTTTTTCTTTTTTTTATATGACAATCGATATTCATTTTTTTAAATTCGATGCATATCTAAATAAAGAACATTATTTCAAAATTTGAAGCAATTCGCTTTTATACATCCTGAGATACAACACATTAAAGAAAAAACTAAAAAAAATCATAAGTCAAAAACTGTCACCGATAGGACGTTGATACTCAGCAGAAATATTCTTCACCATAAGAGGTACTCACAAAAAAATACTAGAGTCTGGTTGATTTAAAGGCTGACTTACTATGAAAATCCGACTATGGCCTTTAAATGTTAACCTCTCTTTGGACACCTCGAGTGTATAGTGACTTCTGATGCTGACTGTACTAACCTAACCTAACCTAATTTATCTATACTTTGATATTAGATAGTAACGCATTTTAATATTTTAGATTCAAGAGACCCGCAACAGAATAAAAGAACATTCTAAAATATGTAAAATACTCAATATGTAAAATGCATGTTAATTGATTTAAAATTGATGTTAAACAAAGAAAAGTGTTTTATTCAAATAGGGAACTAAAAATATGGTTTCCGAAATATATATGGCTAATAACCATTTAGTCCAAACAGTAATATATGCGTAGTATACATTAGGCAAATATAAATTAGTCCAAGTTAAATTATTACAAAACTTTAATATGCGAACAAAGTAGTATGCCAAAGTAATTACTATGCGACAGTACATTTATGCTAATACAAATTATGCGAACAAAAGTATGCCAAAATAGAATAGCCTGAAAAAGATTATGCGACCAGAAGGTATACCTTAGTATCATAATCCTGTAGCGGTTCATACAACACATATTCTTACCAAATTTCGTTACTGTAGCATTTATAGTTTCCGAGTACATCGGCTGTGACAGACGGACAGACGAACAGACGGACGGACAGACGGACATGACGAATCTATACCAGTAATTGGAGTTCGAGGCCAAAGAAACTACGAAAATATTGCCACAGTAATGAAATGTTCTTACATTAGTAAATCCTTATTTTCTAAAAACAGGCGTTGGGATGTCTTATTTATTGGTAATTTTAATTCTTTAATTTATATAAACAATAGTATTTACTTATTTTCACGTAAATATAAGATATTTTAATAAAATTTAACTATCCGCAATTATTAGTAACAAAGTTGGTATTGCGCTTGTATCACCTCAGGTGTTCATAACATTTGGTACAGCAATTTAAATACACATAAATTAAAACCCTATTTCTGCGTACATTTAGGAAATCGCAAAATAATACTTTGTAGCGTGCTTTATGTTCACATTTCGTATTCGTAAGATTTGATTTTTCAAAGAAACACCTGATTTCATACAAAATGACACATATTCGCCAGATTAAAAAAATATATACATATAATCTTAGTCACATAAAAGCCGAGAGGCCTTTATGACGCCCAAATAATGAGTAAAAAAAATGCTTAAAATATAACTCTTAGATTCAACAAAAATCTGACAAACTCATTTTAAACCTTAAAATAAGCGACAGTAAGTTCAGGACTCAACACTGATGGTGTTATAAAGGACTCTTGGCTTTTATGGGAGGCCACTCTATTTTTACGCAGGACTCAGGAGGATAAGTGATTAAGAAGACAAATAAAAATTAAAAAAAATGATCTCACTTTACTTTTACAAAGGCCATAGTCGGATTTTCATAGTAAGTCAGCCTTTAAATCAACCAGACTCTAGTATTTTTTTGTGAGTACCTCTTATGGTGAAGAATATTTCTGCTGAGTATCAACGTCCTATCGGTGACAGTTTTTGACTTATGATTTTTTTTAGTTTTTTCTTTAATGTGTTGTATCTCAGGATGTATAAAAGCGAATTGCTTCAAATTTTGAAATAATGTTCTTTATTTAGATATGCATCGAATTTAAAAAAATGAATATCGATTGTCGTATAAAAAAAAGAAAAAAAAAGACCGAAAAATTTTTCATATTTTTTTTTGTGTACCTATGAAGTAGTGACACCTCTATTTTCTTTTTCTAATTATAGACCATACATTGGCCTACTAGTTGCCTAAGTATCAAAATTTTCCAAGCGGTACTTCTTACCAAAAATCGGCAATATGTGTGGTCAAGTTCTGCATTCAATCGGTGTTTTTCAATGTAGTATACAAACTCTTCATTTATATTTGAGTTTTCTTATCAGGTTATCTTATTTAAGAGTAAATGCTAATGACAACTTAATGTCATCATGATGCAAGCTGTTTATTTCATTATTAATCGGCCGTTTATTATTTTAACTAGCGTAATTCGATATTATTTATGAGATATTCATTAAAAATAATATATTGCAGTTAAATATTATCGAGATACGCTAGTTGAAATGGTAAACGGCCGATTAATAATGAAATAAACAGCTTGCATCATGATGACATTAAGTTGTCATTAGCATTTACTCTTAAATAAGATAACCTGATAAGAAAACTCAAATATAAATGAAGAGTTTGTATACTACATTGAAAAACACCGATTGAATGCAGAACTTGACCACACATATTGCCGATTTTTGGTAAGAAGTACCGCTTGGAAAATTTTGATACTTAGGCAACTAGTAGGCCAATGTATGGTCTATAATTAGAAAAAGAAAATAGAGGTGTCACTACTTTATAGGTACACAAAAAAAAATATGAAAAATTTTTTGGTCTTTTTTTTTCTTTTTTTTATACGACAATCGATATTCATTTTTTTAAATTCGATGCATATCTAAATAAAGAACATTATTTCAAAATTTGAAGCAATTCGCTTTTATACATCCTGAGATACAACACATTAAAGAAAAAACTAAAAAAAATCATAAGTCAAAAACTGTCACCGATAGGACGTTGATACTCAGCAGAAATATTCTTCACCATAAGAGGTACTCACAAAAAAATACTAGAGTCTGGTTGATTTAAAGGCTGACTTACTATGAAAATCCGACTATGGCCTTTATTTCCCATAATTTTAACCCGTGATAAGGCAGAGGCTCACTTAGTAATTTAACCATACTGTCTTAATAAATATGGCACGCTGTCGTTTGTGTTCACTGGTATTTCATCTTCTTTTTAAAATAGGCTTTGAAACGTAGGCTCTTATCATTTTAAGTTCTTTACGTTAAAATTTTGTCATATCAATGTTAGTTTAGAGAAAAGAAAAGTTTTTAGGTATTTACGTGTTTTTTAGAAAATCCTAGTTGTGACAGCCATATTAAACAAAAAGGTGTACAAACATTACAGGGGTATGTAATGTTTTCATTACGAATTATTTTAAATAAAAAAATTAATGACAAAAAGGTTGTCGAGACCTGAAAACTTTATTTGACAATAACGCATCTGTCGTAGCTTCTTTGGCCTCAAACTCCAATTAGTGGTATATAATGGTTCCGTTTTTGCCATTTTGGCTACGGAACCCTAAAAAACGAGCTGTTTGGAAAGAAACGGGATTTAATCCAGAAATTTTCAACGCTAGTCAGAAAGTGTAAAACGATATTATGCAAGTCACCTGCACAGATCTTGCAAAAGTTGCAAATCTTCCATCGAATCTCGATCACGCCAGAAGCGTCCTTCTTTTCGTTACCATGGTTATGAACACTAAAATAATATCAATTTGATTATGTGTTGTTATTCCGTTGTCTTCTTAGCTAGACAATTAACAATATCGGATAACTCTCTAACATACCGCGAGTCGTGGCATTGCATTTGATAGACGGTGTCAAGTAGACATTACTTTCTTTTATTGCGCTATTTTTTTTCGAAACCAGTCCTCGCGAATGACACGGGCGACTGCTCTTTAGAGTATTATACACGGTGTTACGTCAGCATGTCAGCATTCCGAAAGATTTTAATGCTGGATTCCTGACCATATTTTGAGTCTTTAATGTTATATAAAATTTCCTGGATTCGGCTTGGTTTCAGAGATAATCAACCTTTTTTCGAAATAAGTTTTTCGACTATTGTCGTAACTCGTCATTTAACTTCTTTTGGATTACAATGCTACCAGTGTTCTAATATTACCACACCTTTTGCCTGACAATCAAAAAATACGAATAGACTTGACGAAATAACCTCTACCTAAAAAAAAAACAATTGAAATAAATAATTTAAACAAATTGTTGTTATGATAAAAAGTACTGGAAATGTTAAAAAAGTATTCAAATCGGCCTAAAAAAAAAGGAAAAAATTTTTTTTTGGTGGAATTGACATTAGGTCTCATAAAAAAAACAAAATAGTTTTTGTTTATTTTGATGTCTAGAATGCATAGTTAAAATCTTTCGCAAAGCTCGCGTAACACCGTGTATTCTTTGTGCGGCTGGCTTCAGAAGGCTAGTAGAAACGATATGGCTAAAAGTAAAATTGAAACTTCTAAATAAATACATGATTAATGATAATAATGACACGTGATAGTTAATATAGATGCTAAATGAATACGTTTGTGTTTATGTATCGTTGAGCGTTTTAAGACTGTTAACAATGAGTGTAGTAAATTTGCAAAATTATGTTAGTGCAGATTCTTTTGTAATGAGATCTTGGATGTTGCATGGGTCAATTTTGAAGTTATGGCAGATGATTTCATGATCGAGACGTGGGTTGGTGAATTTAGGAGGAGGATTGTCTGAGGAGGCGATCAATGGGTTGTGGGGTGGTGGCGTCGTACGGGCAAAATGGGTCAGGAGTGATTTAAAAACGATGGAGGTATGTTTTGTGATATCCATGACGGGTGATAATTGAGAGTAGACATTACTACAGACGCGCAACCATAAAATAAATAAATAAACTCGCACACTACCGCTTAAGGCCGCAGTACACGTTGGCACAACGTGGGCCAGTCTAAGAGACACAACTATGCCGATAGATCGCGAGTTCGCCTTTCTCCTCTGACAATACATAAAAGGCATTCCTTAGATTGGCCTACATTGAGCCACTGTGTACACTTGTACAGGAACTTTTTCAGCAATAAGTAGCCGTACACCTGGAAGTTGTAAGTTATAGGGACGGAGCTATACTAAGGAATGAGAGGTTGTAATGTTCTGATTCCGTCATTTAGTACATACTAACGCCATCTACTGCGAGTTGTGAGAAACACGTAACTATTGAATATTGGGGGGTAGCGGCAAAAAGCAAGTATACCGACGGGAGAGAGCAAATAAAGAAAAGTGCGAACGCTTCCGTGAGTGATCTGCAATTGCAGAGGTCATTGCAATGTAAATACCTATATTATGATATTGGTATGGCAGATACGAGTTGCCTAAAGTAATCGTGTAATTTGTTGGTGTGGTCACGGGGTGAGTGTTTTAAATTGATCCGTCCAATCGAGACTGTGCATTGTCTTCATTATCATTCTTTACAAATCGTGGGTAAGTCCTTTACATTTTATTCTTTCGTTTTGTCCGCAGCATATTGAAACGCCCTTTTATTCCATGCACGATATTACAGCGACATAACTTGACATAAGATTCACCATAATACCTGCGCGATTAGATCTCTGAATACGGGTGCATAATTCGCCATTACCAGTAATGTCAGCTTGGCCCAGCGGTTTCATATATTGAGTCGAGTTCAAGAGATTGCAAGTTCGATCCCCGTCTCGAACGAATACTTTTTTATTCTTTTTATTTTATTATTTTGTGTTTTTTATATAGGCCGGCATACATGCATGTATAAGATAAGTTTTATTAGGATAAATTAATGTTTTGTTCCTGGTACAATTTTACTTCATTTTAATTGTTTCCTTTTTTATATTTACTGTTTTAGGTTTTATTCTAATTTGAATTTTACTTTATTTTACATTTTAATAATACTGTGATTTCCAGTGTATTTTAATTATTACATCGCTTGCTTTTGTTTTACCTTTGGTTGGCTATTATATTTTACTGTGACCTTCGGCCATTTTAATTGTTTACATATTTCTGGTTTTATTTTGCATGATTTTTACTGTTAGTCCTCTTAGACTTTATGCCTATTTTAATTATTGTATCGCTTAGCTCTTAGTTTAATTTCACCCTTGTTTCTTTTAAATAATACATTTTGCTGATCACTCTGTCAATAGTTTTCTGTTAAACCTACGCTAGTTGAACCCTGGAGCATTACAAGGTGAATATCACTATCTCATTCCTTAGTATAGCTCCGTCCCTATAACTTACGTAACAACTTACAGATGTACGGCTGGCCTTATAATATGGTGTATCATCTATATAAATCATATCATGGCGTCTGAAGTTTCTACTACGTGTACTAGATGGACAAATAAAATGGGCGCGATATACGAGGGGCATGCTGAACATTTCTAGACCGAGCCACTCAGAGATCACTCGGTGTACATAATTATTTCCTTAAAATATAACTCTTTAGTATTTTTTAAGGTACAATTTATTTGGTTACCATCTGTATTTTAGGATTTAATGCCATTTAAAAATTGTGTGTCGGGTGCACAGAAATGAATATACACTAGAAGAAGCAAATGTATCTACTTCGCGTGTCCGAACTCAGTGGCAGCCACTGAGATAGCAATTTCTAATGACAGTCCACATACGTCAGCACTTACAGCCGCACGTAGGAAAAAAAATATAAAATGCCTCATTGCATGATAATTAACTGCACCAGCCCAAATATTTCCAGCGCACAAAAACAAATACATATTTCCCATCACAAGTAAGTAATTTTTAAATAATATTGTGCGTGAATTCATTTTTAATCATTTTTTCTGTATTTTTATTTATGCGTCCAAGGATGTACCTAAGTAACTATAGAATTACGTTACGAACCGGCGTTTACATTGCATTGCTGCCAGTGCCGGATTTACCAGTAGGCCAAGTAGGCCATGGCCTAGAGCGGCAGATTTTAGGGGCGGCAGATTTGGCGGCAATTTTTTTTTTGTGTCAGTAAAATAATTTGGCACATTTTACAAGCGGTAGATTTGAAGCGAACTTTTTTAAACTTCAGCCGTGGCGGCAGAATTATATTTACAAGGTGGAAGGGAACGACCGAGTCTACCAACCATTACGATGAATTTTCATTACCTAACATAGTACTAACATGGAAATAAGTATCTATAAAAAAATGTATCCCCTCTTACAAAGTGAGTGATTAGTAGAGTTCAATAGCATGGAAAAGTCAATATTAACCAACATACTCGTACTGTGACTGATAATTTCGCGTACGTTCGTAAGATAGAGCATCTCAAATACACCTATGAACAGCAATTTTCTTGGGACCAAAAATAATAAGAACTTTAATAGTTATTTATGTGGCTGGCGCATAATAAGAGGCATTAAACATGAGTGTGGTTTTATGAAACGAGCCGTAGGCGAGTTTCATAATAAGATCACACGAGTGATAATAAATAAGATCATGTCGTACCTACCAAATATGACTACCGTATGGAAAAATTGTTTTCATTTGGTAGCTGGCTATAAGATGGGAAAACACGTTTCTTATTCCGTAGCTAGTTAACAAATATGGCTACCAAATGGGACCAAAATCTGAAAAACAGTAATTATAACATAATATTTTCTTCGGTTACCGCGAGGATTACTCATGAAATAAAACTATGAAAACGGATAAACTCGCGTATATTAACTAATTTTAACTTCATTCCGACGTTTCGAACCCTGTAAAGTGTTCCTGTAAACTGTAAAAATTTTTTAAATTATTCATAGTGCCCTCACAGACGACATTTCAGTATTTTTTTACAATTAAACAACAAACATAATTAAAGAAAGTTACTTGATAATTAACAATTAAAGAAACAATCAGAAAAAAATCGCATATACCTGTGTCTGCTCTGCATATATACAATGGAATTTAAAACGTGCGTTTCAGCGCTTTCTTCTTTTCAAATTGGCCAACTGCCCTTATGATATACTTCTGTATTTCAATGAAATTAGCTTAACAGTGGGTTGTGGCCGCTGTGGGTGTTCGCGGATAACCAACCAATATAGTACATTACGACACAGTGCGAACAACTCGTGTCGATTTAAAACACTCCATATATCGCCACTCGTTACGAATTTCGTTTTTTCGCGTGTCTCGTACGACGTTTTTTAGTACCTACAGATGGCCCTCCGAAGTTTTGGACCTGACGTAAAATGACCCACTTCTCGCACTAGAGCCTAAAAAGTACTAAATGTACAATGTACAAATCTGTACTAAAAAGTATATTATGTAGCTTAGGATCATATCTAAGGTAATGCCACCTTTCGAGACTTCATGCTTATTTTTAGATCATTTGTTGGTACTTTGGTACCATCTTTAGTAGGCGATTGTTCACCTAACATGGCCGGCATATTTAAGCCGATTTTAGCGCCCTTGTGTTCCGCCCTTACATTGTTAATACGTAGGTATTCAAAGTAAATGTAGTACCTACACTGTATACATTGCAGTTTGGGAAATGCCTGATTCAAAGATTAAACGCCAGCTACTTCCTACGATTTAGAAATCACGTTTCATTGCCAGCTTCGCGAATCAGGAATATTCTCCTCATTGAAAACCAGCTACCAAACCAGGCTACAAGATGACAATCAGGAATATTTTTCTCACATGGAAGCCAGCTATGAGCCACCAAACCTGGCTACAAGATGGGACTAAAAGTTGTTTTCTATAATTGTTAGTTATCAGATAACTTTAAACCCATAATAGTGTTTTCTGGTTTTGTTGTAACATTTATTGATTTGTTGTTTACGAGTGAGCGTAGTAAAAATATTTATAATTAAGTATAAAAACCAAGTTGAAATTTATTAAATGGTTAATTATGCTCAGAAACAATCAAAAATAAAAAAACAGTTTTTATTTTTGAATGTTACAACTTTTTTATTTTCCCAATTTAAGGACCGCTGTCTAGAGTTTGTGTGGTTAGGGTAGAGTCTTATATTATTATTAATTTCCATAACAAGTAGGTACAAACCCAGTCTCTTCGCATAAACTCTAATCTACCACTGTATCAGTCACTGTATGTTGGCTAGGCGTCCATCCCTCCACTATCATACCAGCTAAAAGTTCGCGTACTGTACAAAGTAAAAGAAGGCCTGCTACCGCGAACACCGAAGTTCGTAAATTTCGGGGATTTGTCTCCGTCACTCTAATGATGCCTTCATTGAACGAAATTTGAAATTCGCGGATTTCCTAGTTCGCGGTAGGGATGCTGGATTTCCTTTCCTGCCACGAACGCTCCGATACACACACGGCTGTGAAATGAAATACCTGCCAAAGTGTACAAGTGTTCCTAAATGACTAATGTACGAAGCTTTTTTACGTTTCGACTTTCTTCGTAATTTTCCTAACAAATTATTCAAATTAGCAGTGGATAGGGGCGGCAAAATATAAATGGCCTACAGGCGGCAAATTTCTAAATCCGGCACTGGTCACCTACGGTAATGCATGTTAGCTCAACTTGTTGGAATTTTATTACTATTTATTAGTCTTTAAACGTTTAATAACATATGATATCAAAAAACGTAAGATTTTAAAATAAAAATCAGAAACTAAAAAATGGCCGTAAATTTCGCAGTTTTTCACGTACTACGCAGCTAGCACAACTTTTTTATGCTTGCAAAATGTGGTTTTATACTGCCTTGTGGTGTCTAAACAACATACCAAAAATGCAGCGATACTGCTTGATTTGCGAGTTTAGGGTAAAATGATGTACGATTTGACCGTACTATCATTATTATCATTAATCATGTATTTATTTAGAAGCATCAATTTTACTTTTAGCCTTATTGTTTTTACTAGCCTTCTGAAGCCAGCCACACAAAGAATATAATACTCTAAAGAGCAGTCGCCCGTGTCATTCGCGAGGACTGGTTTCGAAAAAAAATAGCGCAATAAAAGAAAGTAATGTCTACTTGACACCGTATATCAAATGCAATGCCACGACTCGCGGTATGTTAGAGATCCGATATTGTTAATTGCCTAGCTAAGAAGACAACGGAATAACAACACATAATCAAATTGATATTATTTTAGTGTTCATAATCATGGTTACGAAAAGAAGGGTGCTTCAGGCGTGGTCGAGATTCGATGGAAGATTTGCAACTTTTGCAAGATCTATGCAGGTGACTTACATATCGTTTTACACTTTCTGACTAGCGTTGAAAATTTCTGGATTAAATACCGTTTCTTTCCAAACACATCGTTTTTTTTCCTGATTTTTTCGAAAAAAACAATGATATTTTCCACTTTAATTTTCAACTCTAAACCAATGCAAATTAGGTCTAATTTTCACTTATACCAGTAGAACGCGTTGTCACAGAGGAAAAGTCAATTGAAACAAATGGCAAGGAGTGATAGTGACATTGATTGTTACTGAAAAAATCCGAAAATAGTTATTTGTTGTACAAGGGAGGAAAGTGGTTGTTTAATCATCGTGCCAATATTGAGACCCGAGCTAGCGAGAGATTCCATAGTTGAGATTCCATGGTTTTAAAAATGGAATCTCGAGCGTTGCGAGGGTTAAAAGGCACGATAATTAAACAAACTTTGCTCCCATGTGCAACACAACATTTTTCCCCACACTAAAGCGAGGAAGCAGCTACGAACGTGTAAAAAAAAAACAATCAATGCAACAAATCAGTTTTATTAGATAACTTAGAGTAGTTCTAGTACTACCTATAATAACAAAATACCTATATTTTTTAGTATTTAACAACAGCAACATACTATAATATCAATATAATAGTTATGAGTAGGCTTAGGACTTTTCATAGCATATCGTGGTTCTAAAATCCTTGAAGCCGCTATGTGTAAAGTTTTCGAAGTCAAAGTCAAAGTTTGTAATATAAAATTTATACCTACTGTCACATCGTTACTGAGTTAATTTAAATCGAACGTAATTAATTTTAAAAATCGAACTTGATTTCATAAATAGTGCATACAAAATTACCTTACAAAAAAATAAATAAACTTATTATCACTAACTTTTACCTGCAGATGTGTGATGTACGTGATAAAGAAATCAAGCTTTCAATATTATAAATTTACTTGATGCCACTCAGCCGAATAGCTTAGGAGTAAACGAAAAGTCAAACTTGCACTATTTTTTTTCCAAGACACCCAATTGAAAAACCTTCTTGGCTTATGATCGAACTAGTATCTCATTTCAACTCTAAAGTAAGGAGAAGAAGGTGCATGTTGTCCTGTTAAAGATGGAATCTTCAAAAATTCTCGAAAAAAAAAATTTTTAAACGTTCGTAGCTCACGACTGATGCGGCTGAGCGGTTGCTGCATACTAACGAGAGGGGCGGGGTGAAATGGCGTCATGCATAATACAGCCAGTGAGCAAAAAAATACTACTATTTCAGTAGTTATTGCGGTCATCCGATCTTAGCCGGGGGTATTTTAAGTCGTATAAGTCGACAAACGTCAGTTTTGTTTTTTTGTTCGGAAGTTACATGTAATTTATACGAAAGATTCGAAACTTTCGAGAAAAACAACATGATATTTTCGCCATTTTCATGGCTATTTCCGAACTAAGACTTTTTCTAGTTTGTCTTGAACCTAATTTTCTAGTTTTTTTTATGGTTTCTGATATAACTAATTTCGTATGCACTTTTTATGAAATCAAGTTCGATTTTTAAAATTAATTACGTTCGATTAAAATTAACTCAGTAACGCTAACGATGTGACAGTAGGTATAAATCATTATATTTAATATTACTATATACTTTGACTTTGACTTCGAAAATTTTACACATAGCGGCTCCAAGGATTTTAGAACCACGATATGCTATGACAAGTCCTAAGCCTAGTTATGAGAGCAATTAATGTTGTAACTTGTATAAATTGCAATTTTTTTCTTATATTTTAGACTTTTAAGTTTAACTTAATTTGGTAAATGACTAGGTCTATGTGACTAGATTTTTTTATTATTACAATGAAACCTGCCTACATTCATTAAATTGTCAAAATTTCTATGATGTTTAAGTATAAAATCTGTATCCGACAGCTAAAACATAAATCATTTTAAAAAATGTGTGAGGTAAACTTAAATTGCCTACTTTTTGGTGAGATATTACATAGGAAACTTTCCTTACAAAACTGTACATTCGAGTATTTTTTTATAAGTTGGCAACATTGACGTACAAGACGTCAGTGTTAGCGGGTTGCGTTCTGAATAGAGAGCGGATTTCAGGTAGCGATTTAAAGATTAATATGGATTCATATGTCATAAATTTATTATTATTTCTACACACAAAAAATGTAAGTATTGGGGCCATAAAAGTAAAACAATTTATCGATGCTTTTGTAAATATTAGGCAAAATTTATGATGGTTATAAATAAAAAAATGTTTAGCCATTTGAAAAATATTTTTATCTTTTTTAATATTTCTTCTACATATTGCACAGTAAAAACTTTTATTACGATCCAAAGAATACAAAAATGAAAATAAATCGTTTCCACAATGCTCGCAGAACTATTCATTTCATTCGAGGATGTTTATTAGTTCTTCCTAACAAAAGTCAATGCAATAATGGCAATTCCGCGAAAACTAATACATAAATAACTATTTCAGTTTTTCACATCAATCATTTTTGATGCAATGATGCAAAATTTATTAAAATTGCTGGAATAATGAAACATAGAGTATTAGAATTCCTTCAAGACAGAACGAACAATGAGTTCTTTTTTCATGAAAAGGTAAGACGTAGTAGAAGAAGCCTCACTCATCCATAAGAGTTTTGGTGTTGTAAAGGCCCTCGCTACTTATGCATTTCTTGTTTTAGATTGACAATTTGCAAACAATGGTTTTTTGAACTGGAATTGCCAAGAAATTTAAGTATAAAACTGTTTTTACAATCGTTACCACCGTGGACGGTAAACATAACGGATGAAGATGTATTTTTCGACGGCGTACTTAAAATGCAATGTAAGTGAGTACCATTATTGCATTGACTTCGTATGTGAGGAAGAACTAATAAACAACCTCGAATTAAATGAATTGTTCTGTGAGCATTGTGGAAACGAATTATTTTCATTTTTATTTTCTTTGGGTCTTAACAAAAGTTTTTACTGTTCAATATACAGAAGAAATATTTGAGAAGAAGATCTTAAATAAATGCAATATTTAAAAAATTACTAATCATTTTTTTCATAAATTTTGCATAATATTCACAAAAGCATCGATAAATAGTTTTACTTTTATGGCCCCAACACATTTTTTGTGTGTAGAAATAATAATAAATTTATGTCAGCCATATCCATATTAATCTTTAAATCGCTACCTGAAATCCGCTCTCTAGTTCTGAATGTTAAAGTATACTATCTGGTTTTTGTCCAATATGATAAGATTTTGCGATAGGTTTTTATTAAATACTAAAAATCTTTTTTATTATCTTGAATAAATGAAATAATCTGGTGTATGATAAAATTTTCATGGTGTCCCTCAAAAAATAATCAGCGAATCATAGCCATACCAGCGTTTGACGTTCCATGGTTTTGAACGTTTCGACGATTCATCTGTCAATTTACTTCCTTCACAAGTGATTAAAATGCAACTTCCCTCACTGAAATTAGTGAGGGAAGTAGGTGTTTCCGAGCTAGTGTGGGGAAAAAAACAAACAAACAAACAAGCCGCTAATAATTGTTTGTCCTTTTTGCTCTTATGGACACATTGTTAACACTGAAAGGGACAAACAACTATTAGCGGCTTGTTAAGTTAACAAACGTTTATGAATAAGGGGGAAAGTTTTCATACATTTCCGAAAAAAACATTTTGTTTTTTTCCGACATTTTCAACGCTATTTCTGACCCTGCAATAACCCGCCAACCTTCAAGTCAAGAGTGAATATAAAAATAAATTAATAATGTTAAAATATAAACTAGTAAAATAACTATTAATGCATAATTAAGTGACATTATAGTATTTTATGCAACCCTTGTTTAAGAGAGGTCAAAAAAGGTGAGTGGTGTGGGTAACAATTTGAGGCGAAGCCAAAAATTGTTATTAAAGACGCCACGAGCATTTTTTGACTCAGTTAAACAATATTGCATAAAATACTTTTTCCACACACTTATTTTTAAATAAAATTGTAAATTTGAGAAATATTCTTAGTCAAATACAATTTTATTAATCATCAAGGTCGGGCGGGAAACGTCAAAATTAAAAAATAATTTTTAAATGTCATTTCTGATGAATAGTAAACCATCTAAGTATTCATCAGAAATGACATTTAAAATTAGGTTGGCAGCCATGTATTTCATTACGTCGTGTATACACGAGGTGTCTTAAAATCCAAAAACGCACTGCGTGTATGCCCGAATGCGTTTATAGGAATAGACAATATAGACTTGTCTTGACATCTGTAAGGTAGGGGCTTAAGGGCAGGGATCGCAACCGGTAATCTGAATACAGGTTTTAAATAAGGTATTACCTGTAATAGCGAATTTCGCTACGTATATCGGTTAATGTCAAAATAGTGGTATAATCAATATTGGTATTCAAATAAATTAGAGGTTTATCTATTTGACAGCAATACCTGTATAATGAGATTTACCTCTAAACACGATTACCGGTATTAACTGTCAATGTTAGTTCTGTCAGGCAAAGCAGTTGTTCTAATACGTTGATATTATTCTCTTAAGATTATTATGACAAAAAGGCCAACCTGAATATAATCATAACCCAAAAGAAACTTAATTCCATTAAGTTAAGGTTCAAGTTACTTAAAACAAAGAGGGTTTCCTTAGCTTTTTGCAGGTAAGTGTAAATCGTTTATGATGAGAAAACAGGACAGCAAGTTTTCGAGTGTTATCACCTTTATTCGAATCTCATTCTTATAAACAAAGGATAAAGATCTTACGGACTGTTATATCATAATCAGTAACATATTCTTTTCGATTTACACTATGCTAATGCATATGTTTTCGTTTAGTTATACACGTTTTGGCAAACGACCCGTTAATCTAGTTTATTATTAAAATTACAGGAGCCTTGTATTTTTCCTATAACCTCCTGCAGAATTTTGAATTAATAATGTAGGAAATAGAATAGAATTTCTTTTGTGTAATAGGCCTCTGAGCGGCAGGAGGAATATATTTTTAATACCTAATTCAGAGTTTTCATACGATTTGCTCAACATCCAACTCACACATGTGCAGTGTTTTTCTGGTTCTAGTAGCAGACAAATTTACCCAACTTGACAAAACTTCGATGGCGTTGTGGTATGTACATCGAGTTCATGAATATATGAGCTGATCCAAGGATTCAAAAATAAATGAGCATAGAAAGATACATATGCATTTGAACAGATTTACCAATCAAAAATACATATTACCTGTCATATTTATCTGAGCATGTCTCACATAAATATGTAAGCAACTGAAAAGTCATAAATATCTGTACTAATGTTTTTTTTAAATTATATAACTGAAACCAAACTGAAACTCAACAAATATCTACGCAAAACTTTTTCCGTATATTTTGACAATCAATTTCAATCATCGAAAAGAGTACCGTACTGTCAAATCATACTTTTGTCTCTTTCACTTTACGTGTGACGTCATAGAAGTGTCATTAGAATTTGCTTGCGGCTTTTTACCCATATTTGCGGTTTTGTATTTTTGATTGACTTAAAAGAGGTTGTTATCAACTTTAATGACTGACCACTTACAAATTTATAAATGATATTGGTACTTAACCTTTTCAACGCCAAGAACCACTAAAGTGGCCGTGTAGTGTCCTGCCTACCACGCCAGCAGCCAATAAAGTGGTCATCGAGCATGCTGTCAAAGTAACTGTCTTGCTGACAGATAAGGTTTATTTTCGTTGTTCATTAGTAGAGATACTGGCGTGTATGTCACAATTTGATGCGAGAGGGAAGGCGTTGAAAAGGTTAATTTCCTAGCGTGTACGAGTATAGTAAGTGTAAGAGTAAGTAAAAATATCAATGACAAATTTTCAATAATGAATTATTTTAATTAGGGGGCTATCAAATAATTATGTCATCTGTCAAGTAAAAACGCGCATAGCAATTTGACATTACATGTACCTCTGGCCTACTCCAATGAAGGCGTCTTTAGAGTGCTGACAGAGACAGAAATTTGCGGATTTCGAAGTTCGCGGTAGGGCCGCTGTACCAACATTTGTTACATCCACATAAGTACGTTATAAAATGTATTGTGGATTTTGGCGTGATTTCTGTATGAAACGAAGTTTTTCTATTGTTATTTTATGTTTCACAAATAAATATTCGATAGGAAGTAAATGCGCTTATATTTATTTAGTGATTAGTGCATACTCTAGTTATTAGTCTAGGGCGTTTGTTTATTGTATGAAAAGATGTAGAGCCATTTTAAATGATTGGTTTTGTTTGGCTCATTGTGTTTATTGCTTGGCCCTTTGAGCATTTTAAAAGTTTAATGCAGCGGAAGAAAATGGATTCTCATACATTTATTTTAAACTTAGGAGTAAAATGACAGCTTTAACTTGTATTATTGAAAAAAACAAAATGAAGGAATTTTCGTCTTTAATTTATGAATAAAATGCGGCCTTTTTCCAGCATGTTTTAGAAAAAACTATTTAGTCATAGTGTGTACTTGACATCTTATCTATCAAACAAAGGTCAGGAATACCGGTATTAAATAGAAGTATTTAATATCGTTAATAGTGAATAAAATATATAGTGAATAAGACAAAAGCGGAATGACAGCATTACCTCTAATTCGAATACAGGTATTGTTTTTTTAGCGGTAATCGTTTGACAGTTCTAATAGGGATATTCAATAATACCGGTTGTGCAATCCCTGCTTAAGGGTGTGTTCACGACCCTGTAAATGACAAATACAAGTACGGGAGTAGAAAAAATACATAAATAAACCACTTATATTATTAAATACGTACACGTCTATAGCAATACATAGATTAAGTCTTATAAAATGTTATGCGAAATCTATATATCTTATTGTAGATATTAATATGTAAGTTGACTTCTCTTTTACAAGCAAGCTGCGCCCAAACAGGGTCCACACTAAGTTTTAGTAATGAAATAGCTGTAAAAACTTTATGTTCACATTATACCTTGTAAACTGTGTGCAAGCAATAAATGATTGAGTAGGTATTGAGTATTGAACAGGCACCTTCTGGGCGAACTCACTCCTTCGTAGGCCGCGGCTAGTCTACGATGGAGTGTGGTAAGCATTTTAAATAAAAAAAGTGCAATTCACACAGCGGGCCTTAGGTAAAAATAAATAGCTTATTTCATAATCATAATATATAGCGCTGGATCGCCACAACTCCAAACACGCTCCCTTTAGAAGACAATAGTAGTTGCGAACGATGTAAACTACGAACAAATAAAACATGGAAGTCGCACGCCATACTAAATTGCCTTTCAAAAACGGTCCTGAATTTTAGTTGACAAGTGTCACCCCCTCTTCAAAGCACCAGGGTAATGAATTTAAATATCAACCCATAGACATATAAATTTATAGACCGAGTCTATTATTATCTGTGGGTGACGCCGGCAATGCCTGTCAACGATCATTGTTTGGGTATACTAGTGCACCTAAACTGCAAATAGTAAAAGTGATTAAAATAAAGCGTTTCATGTATATTTCTGTTCGATAAGTGCACGGAATGTGATAAAAGTGATGACTTGTGTGGTTCCAGGGTATAAAAACCGCCAGGGCTACCTGAATGAACAAAATAAAGACATTACGTTTCACCGGTAATTTAGTTTTGACTTTAATTTTAAGATTTCGAACCTTATTAAGGTAAAAGTAACTGAAAATCTTATTCAATATTTGTTGCCGTATACATGTGTCTAGTTTTGTGAATTAACCATTCGTATTTGCATTCGTAATGTAATTATAAATAGTGGGATTCAAATATTTGTATCGCATAGTGTTGTACTTAAGAGACCGATCGTGATATCGATAACTGTATTGATAGCCAACTCAGAAAATGAATCGATGTTTTTAATTTCCAACAGGTTTTCACAGGACACTGAACAAAGGCTATTATGGGTCAAAAATATCAAAATGTCAGACGACTGGTGCCCTAAAAAGTATTCAAAAATATGCTCCGCACATTTTTAAGCTGTTTTTTCAGGCAAGGGTACGCGCAAAAGTGATTACATTCTGACGTAGTACCCACCATATTTGGTAATCATCCAATGTCATGTCAACCAGAAAGTAAATTAAGTTTAGTTTAATAATGACACTCATGTGATACTTGTGTAGAGTGATTAATTATAAAGAAGCCATCATACGAAAATTGTTAGGTAATTAAAAAAAAAATTCGTGTCTATAGTTTCGTGTGCCTGTTCGAGCGCCTATAGTTTCGTGTTTAAATGATTTGTACGAGTTAATAAAATTATGTAAAAAAATAAAATGACATTCTAGTTCGGTTTTCTTTGAGGCTAGATAATTGTGTTTCTTAGCGGAACCTTACCGCTAAGTGGCGCCAACTAGTGGCATACGTTTTAGACAGAACACTTCTTATGACATTTGACATTTTAATTAAAGAAAATATTTCATTAATTTTGTGATTTTATTTTTATCCTAAAATGTAGATTTAGAAATCATGACATATTAAGGATCGCAGAAGATCGTGATTCTGAGTATGAAATAAGGTTTATTCCTACTGTATTCGCTACCTAATTTGGTAAAAATATTATTGCCGATAAAAGCATACGATGAAGACTGGACAACACTAATAGTAATGACATTTTATCTAGTCAGGTTGGTAGCATTGTTCAAGAAAATGGAGTCATTGATAGAATTCACGACCAAGTAGAGCTACCTTATTTGTCTCTTTTCCTTATGGAATACATCTTGAGATGGTAAAGGATGACAATAGTTTGTTCAGGTATGTCTTAATACACGGAATCTTCCCTATATTTTATCTGTGTATCAACCTATAAACATTTGAACCGCCATTTAGAAATAGTTGTAATTGGTTGTCATTTGTTAACCCTTAATCGGATAATGGGAATATGTTTCCCACCTGTTTTGAATCTTGTGTGTCACTGATAAGGGCCAAAACCAATGAAATTTTGGTGTGACTCGTGTTTGATTAAGGGTTAAAAGTGTTGCGCCGACATATGCGCGGTGTTAAGAAAAGCGCTATGTCCTGCCCGTCTTGGCTGAATTGAACAATTATTCTTGGGGGCATTTTTGAGCTGGTGTTAGACGTCCATGTTATATATGGTCGCAGGATATAAACAAACCTTAGGGAACCCAACCATACCCAAACCATGTATAGTTTCGCCATGGCCGTCTGTCCGTCCGTCCGTCTGTCCACAGCATAGCTCAGTGGCCGTTAATACTAAAAATCTGCAATTTGGTACAGGTATACATATTATATTGGCCGTGTGGTGACGGCAGAAAGAATACATTTGTCACCACTCCAACTCCTCCTGCGGGTGTCGTAAGAGTCGACTAAGGGATTGAAGTGTCACTGACCATATTTGATTAAAGATTGATGATGGGCAGCAGCGTCATCATAGTGGACACATTACTGTGATCGCCAATCCGCTTGCCCAGCGTGGCGATCATGGGCATTTACCTCCTAATGCGTCTATACGCATAGTTAATAGGCGAGGCCTACGTCCAGCAGTGGACTATCATAGGCTGATGATGATGATGATGATGATGATACATATTATTCATGCCAGCAAAGTGGTAGAATAAAATATAGAAAAAACATTTTTTTTCGAGACCTCCCAAGTGGTGAAGTGATGATGATTTTTTTTATTTGCTGTAATCCTATGGTGTGGGGTATCATTGAATAGGTCTCTTAAGAATAAGGGTCTTAAAGTTTTTTCTAAACTCAATATTTTCGGAGATAATTGCTCCAGAAAAAAAAATTGTGTTCCCCCTCTAGGTAGGTCCAAAAAATACGAAAAAATCATGAATAGTGGGCTTATAGAATACTTTAAAATAAAACTATTTCAAATATAATCGGCCCAGCTGTTTTTGAATAACTTCAGAACCTTACACTGAGCGTGGCCCGACATGCTCTTGGCCGGTTATTATCAGTTTTAAAGTATTCTATAAGCCACCAAAGCGGATCAAAAGTTAGAGAGGGGGACTAAATTGTTCTTCTTCTGGAGCTTATCTCCGAAAATATTGACTTCAGAAAAAAACTTTCTTTTGGGACCCTTAATCTTTTTAAAGTACTTATTCATCCCTATACTTTAGGATATTCGTAAATAAAAAAATCACCACCCGTGACTGTTTTTTTTTAACTTTTTCTGTTCAATCTTTTAACCCCAAAATCAAAGTTACTATCCGGGTATCCGGATACTAAAGTATTTTCCGGATACGCTGGATACCGGATAGTTATTGAATATCCGGTGCATACCGGTGTTACCCTTGTGGTGAGTGTCGTAAGAGTCGACTAAGATTGATGATGGGCAGCAGCGTCATCATAGTGGACACATTACTGCGATTGCCAATCCGCTTGCCCAGCGTGGCGATTATGGGCATTTACCTCCTAATGCGTTTAAATGCATAGTTAATAGGAGAGGCCTATGTACAAGTGTGGACAGAGAGAGGCTGATGACGATCCGGAGCATCTCTAATGATATTATTTGTTTCAGGTGGCGATAATGCAGCGGTACCGCCTTCGGCGCAACGTCGTCATCGCCTTCGCGCTCGCGTCCCTATTCGTCCTCTACTACGTGTATTCATCGGGCTCGGGGTTGGAGCTCGAAATGGACATTACTAGAAGGTAACCAATACCAGCCTCCATAGCCTAGAATTGGTACCTATTGACCCTACGAAGCTGGAGGTTCCGGGCTCGATTCCCGGCGAATTATTGTATTTATTTATTACCAGAGATCGTACGATTTCCAATTTCCAGCAATTTTGGTGGAATGTAGTTCAATTGAGGGATATGGTGTAAGTTATTTATAAAGAGATAGTGAGTTAAGGTCCGTTATTGTCTTACAACGTGTTACTTATTACTCGTTTCAACTTAAACTGACCCTTGGATTCCTTTAACTAAACTTCTAGGGTTTTTGGTGAAATCTAGTTGAGTTAAAGGAATCCAGGGTCAATTTTTAGCTGTAACGTGTCATAACACGTTGTAACACAAAGATGAACTTTAACTGGCTACCTCCTTTCTAAAACTTACATTCACATCTCTTAATTGACCTACACTGCACCAAAAATGCTGAAAATCGTACGATGTCTGTTTATTACAAATATTTGTTCCTTGGTCGTGGCTGTCTATGTATTTAAGTATCTATATGTATATATATCTATTATATACAGGGTGTTACACCACCCACTGCAAAACCTTGAACGGGGTGATTTAGTAGACCAACTTTTACTATGGAGGCAATCACGAAATCTAAAAAAAAAATGTCTTTTTCATACATTTTGACCGATCGATCACGACATTTTGTATGAAAGAGCCAGCACTTTTTTTGAGATTTCTGGCTTAGCTCCAAAGTAATAGTTGTTCAGTATAACCTACCAAATCACCCCGTTCAAGGTTTTCAGTAGCTTGTGTAACACGTTGTATATCGTCGCCTGGTACCCACAAGACAAGCCTTAATTTGAGCTTACCGTGGGCTAGGTCGATTTGTGTAAGATGTCCCAATATATTTATTCATTTAAGATAGCCTCGTGTGGTTAAAAATGTACTGTGAAATAAACCTTCAAAAGAAATAGTTTCTTCGATTACCGCGATGTTACTCATGAAATAAAACGTCAAAACGGATTATCTTGCGTATATTAACGTACATTTAACTTCATCCCGACGTTTCGAACACTTTATAGGGTTCGTGGTCTGCAGGCACACAATGGAAGAAATGAACCACGAGCCTTGTAAAGTGTTCGAAACGTCGGGATCAAGTTAAATTTAATATACGCGAGATAATCCGTTTTGTAGTTTTATTTCTTCAAGATTTTTTCAAATTTCCAAATTATACCAATGACTACGAACAAATAAAACATGAAAGCCGCACGCCATACTAAATTGCCTTTCAAAAACGGTCCTGAATTTTAGTTGACAAGTGTCACCCCCTCTGCAATGCATTATAATACCTACCTATATTTTATAGCGATACATTTTATAATTATATAATGTAATGATACTAAATATTGACCTGTAACCATTGTTATTAATAAATTTTCATTTTCATTCTCATTTTTCATTTTCATCACGGTAATTGAATTTCCCTGTCAACCTCTTAAAACTTAAACAGCCATTTAAAGTGTAGGTATAATAATTTTGAAATTTCGTTTGTTAAAAAGTTTAAATAACGAAGATTTTTTACCCGTTTATAATTTAAACATAGGATATTCTGATTTCTTATTATTCGCGCGGAAGTGAAAATTACCGTAATAGCGTACCTACTATCACGTAATAGTGGCCGTTTACCTTACCTCTCTAAATGTAAGATTCACTTAAAGGTACTTACAATAGTTATTTATTATACAAGGGGGCAAAGTTGTTGTTTAACTGTCGTGCCAATATTGAGACCTGAGCTAGCGAAAGATTCCAAAATTGAGCCACGAGCGTAGCGAGTGGTTCAAAAACTGGAATCTTGAGCATTGCGAAGGTCTCAAGGCACGAGAGTTGAACAAACTTTGCCGCCAAGTGTAATACAACTTTTTTCCCCTCACTATCGCGAGGAAATATGATTAAAAATCTCATCCAAATGTAAATTAACTTAAAGAAACTATTTAAAACTCAATGTCGAAACGTATCGTAGAATAGAGTTACTTATGGAACATAAATATTGCCAATGGCTTACAAAGTCACATGAGAAACGACCAATTTAACCTGTGAGCTCCGATTGCGCATGTTTACTACGGTCATACAGATCCACTTATACTAGGCAGTAGGGGGCTATAGGAATTAGAGAAATGTCAAATTACTTTATTCACAAGAGTGTAAAAAGCGTTTTTACCCGCTCGTATTAAAGGATAAACGAGCGCTTTACGAGCTAGTGAGGGGAAAAAAAATTTGCGTTGATACTCACATAACGAGTACGAGACATTCATCTACAGTGTGTGGTCTTTAACACGGGAGAAAAATGAAATGAGTGACTCCTTAGACTATCAGCAATAATCCTGTAAAGGTCCCGGTGTTTCAAAGTGGTTAAGTTCGGAGATATTGTCATTCAAAGCTATGGACCTTTAGTACTGGATCTTGGCATCACGATGTCGTAGCTTGTCAGTCGCAAGACATCTTGATAGTATACCAGGTAGGAAGTCATAACAATAATTTTGTTTGCATTTTTACACTAATTTGATACGGTTTAAAAAAAAAATTGTACATTTTTCAATGATTCAAAAATGATAAGTTATTGATAACTTTTAATTCAAGTAAATGAACCCATAATAATGAAAAATACATGAACAAAAAATTACAAAATTTTTTTTTTTTTTTAAATTACAATATGTGGAAATGATTGTTGATCAGCTTATTAATGCACCGTTTAAATTCTCACCCTGGTTGTAGGCCACACACTGTATAGGTAGTTTAGTAATAAAAATAGTTTTGGATTAAGTATTTTTATGAAGGAAATGACAATTTAATGTCATAATTTAATTAAACGGTCGGATAGCTAATAAAATAGGTTAATGTTACAGCCAGAAATGTATTAAGTGACTGGATTTATCGACAGCTGGAAATGACGATAAAAGTTTACGTTCCAACTCTATTGACGTTTCATTTTTTCTAAGAGCAATCCCGCTCTCTGGTCATTAACCATTATTATATTATATTATATTAGTATTAATTACCGTACAGAGTATATTCGGAAAGAGATGATCACACCAATAATTGGGTTGATACATGGTTGCAACAACTTTTTCTTGTCTATAATTGCCATGGTCTCCCGAGTCACGCTGATTTTATGCAAAAGTATGCTACCTACTTAAACTATACAAACATGGCATGTAGTCCATGACATGGGCAAACGGATGCTGTTTAGCAAATGCGTCAAGCTACGTTCATTTTGCAATAAAATGTCTACTTTAATTAGTAATTTTTAAATGACTTTTAATTGACGAATTAGGGTAGGTCGACTATTAAGGAAAGGGCTTCATACACCAGGAAAATGCATACTTGCATTTTTTTAATAGCATAATTTTACATAAAACTCAAACTCAGGAGACCGCAACCATGGCAATAACAGATAAGAAAAAGTTGATACACCCGTATAATAAAACGACTTTTTTGTCATTATTTGTTCGTCTGTTCGTTAAAATTGAAATATTATTTATTTGAATGGGCGTGTGTTGTTACAAATATGATGAAAAAAAAAAAAGTTTTTTGATGCTATATCAAAATTAGGACTCCCAACTGTTATAAAAATTACAAATAGAGTAAATTGCTTGTAACTGGCCACTTCCAATAACTGGCCACCTTATGTAATAGTAATAACTCTATGCGCTTATAGTTAGAATTCATTTTAAAACGATGTGTCATGTCAATGTCAATCACTCTTCCAAGATGAATTCTAATTATAATTATAAGTACCTACATAGAGTTTTTTTATATAAGGTGGCCAGTTACTGGAAGATGGGCACTTGGCAGTTACTAGCAATTTATCCTAAATCGTGAAAATATAAAACATTTTATAATATCTGCTTGAATTGAGCATGTTCGCAGCATTTTCTATAAACATACGTATTTCTGACCTATTCCTATTGCCCTTAAGTGTAATAACTCAATTCCAGAGACATAGAGAACACGCTCCAAGAAGCCCTAAAGATGGACAAGGGTACAGGCTGCGAGATCCCACAGCTGGATCCGTTCGCCAAGGAGGTGATACAGTTCGACAAACAGCTGCCGCCCATCAAGTGCCTCGGCCGGGACAGGGTCAAGTGCTATGTGAGTTCATCATCATCAGTTTGCTGGTGGTAGGACCTCGTGCAGGGTCCGTCCGGATAGCTTCCATTTTACCCGTTAACCTGCTGTGTTTCGGTTTGGGGGTAAAATGGTGTAATTACTGGCATAGATAGAGGTAATCCATCTAAGTCCTCAGGGTTAGGCAGCGCATAGGCGATTTTTTGGTCACTATGTCCATGAGCCTCAGTTCCTGCTTTCCATGAGGTGGGCTGAGAGCTCAGAGTTGTCTACCTTCGTCACATAAAAAAAAAATTAACCTTTTAGACGCTAACGACTGATATATTGGCACCGTAGGTTCAACGCCGAAGACCGATATATGGGTCAATCATATTTTTTTGTTGTTCTTCTTTCCCTATGTTTGATGTGGGATTTTTTAAAAATACGATGTTGTATATTACATACAATATTGAATAGTAGTAGTAGTAGTAGTGGTAGAGAATGCTTTTTAGCATTAAGTCCGCCATTTGTACATTTTTCTTTGTTTGTGCAATAAAGTTTAAATAAATAAATAAATAGTACAAACAGCAACACAGCTAGATATACACATCAGAAATAGGAAATATTGCATGAAAGAGAATCACACTTTAACGCGTATGTATGTGTGTGCCCTACGAAGGTCTTACGCTATGGGTAAGCTAGGTGGGCTATAATTCAAAAGAGTTTGAAACAATATTTTTTATTTTCTGTTTGTTCCAATGTCATTATTGAATTAAATGTCGTACATTGAATTTGTTTATATTAATTTCCGTTTAAAGACTATCCGTCCGAAAGAGGTCCGAAAGCTAAAATATATTTTTGACAAATTCACACGTCTTGTTACAATAAATCCTTTGCCTTTTCAGACTACAGTGACAAAAGTTCACACATACGCAAACGTTATTCAATTTGAAGTTGACGTAATACCTATATGTACCTACATATTTATATCTTTCATTTTCGCTCTGCTCTGTCTCTAATAATGGTCAGTTAGGTGTGTTGCTGTTTGTGCAAACATAAATTGTAGAAAACATTTTAAAATATTGGGCTTTTTCGAGGTTTTGGGCTTGTCCATTTATCACGTCATAGGATTTTGGCCTATTTTAGACCCCCCCATCCCCCATGGTGTAATTACTGGTCATGGTGATACTTGGCGATATTTTCAGGACCCCCCCCCCCCTAGCCAATATGACGTGTAATTTATTGCCAACTTAAGTAGTCCTCATAGTAAAATGTGATGGTGTACTCCAGATATAATTGCTCGTATCGCTATGGCCAAGAGAGCATTTAATGCCAAGAAACACTTATTTAAGTCTAAGATATCTTGCCATATCAGAAAACGTTTTATTAAAACTTATATTTGGAGTATAGCCTTATATGGAAGCGAGACGTGGACTTTAACTCAGCGTGATAGAGCGAGATTAAACGCTTTCGAAATGTGGACATGGAGAAGGATGAAAGGTATAAGCTGGAAAGAAAAAAAGACTAACGAAGAGGTGTTGAATTTGGTAGGTGAGACAAGAAGCTTGTTGAAAACGATAGAGAACAGAAGAGGAAACATGTTGGGGCACCTGATACGTCATGGCGACTTTATAAAGACTATAATTGAAGGCAAAATTGAAAAAAGAAGAGAGAGAGGAAGGCCAAGACGTGCATTTTTGGATCAAGCCAAAGAGAAAGTTAAAGTAGTGGCGTATCAGGAGCTCAAAACAGTAGCAGAGACAAGGACAGAGTGGCGAAAACTCCACCGACAATAGCAAAGCTCTTAAATTTGTGATGATGACATGTGATGGGAAAAAGCTTTTTTGCTAAATCCGTAAAATTTTAAAACTCGGTTTAGGATTTGACATCTGGTTATGTTTAAAAAGCGTTTTAAAAAAAAGTATAAGTTATATATTTTTCCTCTTACTAGCTCGTAAAGTGCTCGTTACGAACGTGTAAAACGCATATTATTCACTTGTGTGGCAAAGTAGTGACCTTGGTTTTGGAATAACAAAACGTAAAATGCTCATGGAAATTGTTCCATATTAATGATAATTAAATAATTTGTTTGAGAATTTAGTGTAAAATACAAACCTTTATATAATACGATGATTTTAACATATAAATCCTAAAATTCCATAAGTGACAATTGTTTTAGTGAATGATGATAAGATGACTAGATGCAATCACAAAACGCAGAAAATGTCAACGTCAACATTGTCAAAGAATATTATAGGTTATAATCTTTATTTACCGACTCGAACACGCATAAAAATAGTAAACTAAACAACTTTCAGAGTGTTCTGTTATAATTTTGTAAAAATAATGAATGAGAATGATTTAATAATGCATTGGCGTTGGTGTGCAACTACAGGAATGTGTTAAAATCGTGCTGCGTTTACTTTTTCGTGCTAAGTTTACTGCGACAAAATCTTGCATTAAATATATGATGCATTTGGAAAATTATTATCACTAACCCGATGATGATTGTAATGTGAACAAATAAGTACCTTTTTTGAGTTTCCTCGCTATAGTGAGGGGAAAAGTTTCGTGTTACACACGGGTGCAAATGTATTTTACTTCTCGTATGTTAAAACACTCGCTGCGCTCAGGATTCTATTTTAGAACCACTCGCTTCGCTCGTGGTTCAACTATAGAATCCTTTTGCTTGCTCGTGTTTCAATTTCATACTCGCGGGTAAAATACAACTTTGCACCCTTGTATAACAAATAACTATTTTACTATCTATAACGCTATTCAGCAGCAGCAGAGAGTGACAAAAAATGACACGTGATTTGTCCGATGACCTATGGTGATAATTGGTGATAATTGGTGATTCTTTCTTGACATTTTTCACAAAACTTTGTTACAGCATTCAAAATGCCGAGTAGTAGACGATATAAAAGCGACTATGGTCGACATAAGCTGCACGTTCCGGGACATAGTGTTCCTCAGCGACAACAAGAGAACCATAGGCCCGCCGACCCGGATAGATAAAAATGGCGTCTACCAGTTGAAAGAGAGCGACCATGTGAAGGTGGAGTGTGCTGGGAGGAAGAGAGATGGGTATGTTTATTGTTGTTTTCATAATATGTATTTTAAATTATTGCATTATGCTTGTCATAACGTCCAACGTAGTTAAGCAAAACCGACGTGGCCGTGTGGTGACGGCAGTACTAAGACATTTGTCACCGCTCCAACTCTTCCTGTAAGTGTCGTAAGAGTCGATGAAAGGGATTGAAGTGTCACTGACCATTCTTTGATAGAAGATTGATAATGGGCAGCGTCATCATAGTGAATAGATTACTGTGATCGCCTATATGATTGCGCAGCGTGGCGATTATTAGCCTTTACCTCCTAAGCCTACGCAAATTTAATAAGCAAGGAACGGACAAACGCCCGTCATTTTTAAAACATGACCCGGTTCCGAACGGTAGAGACTTCCTTATCTTATCTTATGATATTTACATATTTAATTTTATAACATTTGTTATAACTCTGACACAAATGATCTATTTAGGAGATTCCAACTCTTACTTACCTACTTGTACAAATCATGATTTTGACCAATAAACGATTCAGATTTTTTGATATTGAATTATCATTTGTGACCAATGTTACAAATTCACAATCATGGTGTGTACAGGTAAGAAGGCGTTGAAATAATCTGAAATAGATACTTTAAGCTTTGTATTAAAAAATATATCATATAGGTAAAATCACCAATAGATGAACAGTTAAGCAACTTTCCCAACTTTGAATATTTATTTCTATATGATGTAACTCATATTTATCAATTTTTATTTTTTTATATGATTTCGCATTTAATTGAGTTTATAATAAGTTATTTTCGTGCCTCGTATTAAACTTCAGTAATTTTATAAAAATGATTATATTAAAAAAGGAGTCCAATTTCCCAGTAGTTGAACAAGTGCCCTATCACTGAACAATTTGACCCCAATAGATGAACCAGCATAATTGCAATATAGCGAGACCAATATATGAACGGCAAGACTCCAATAGATGAATAGAGCATAGTAAAAACGTTAGTTTCTTAGATAAATTAATTGTATTTAACCTAAAAAACCTTCTTTTGATGAAATGTAAGCACGGTGTACATTGTGTTACAATCTGATCTAAGAAGTTTAACTTTTCCCAAAACAACCGTTCAATTAAATCAGTTGGTTCATGTTTTGGACACCGCATCAACGAAATGAACGATCTAAATTGATTCCAACCCAAAAGATGAACCATTACATTTTCCTAGTTCACGTATTGGACAGCGATTCTTAAGTTGAACAATCCCGTTTCCATACAAAAATAAATTACTTTAAAACGTGATACAGGAAAAAAGGGTCGTTCATCTTTTGGTCTAAAAATCAACTATAAAAGTGATTGTAATTTTATATATAAATATTACATCTAGCTATTTTATTATAATTTACACAAGCATTTGAAAATACGAGCCTTTGCCCAAAAGTTGACCGTCGTTCATCTTTTGGCCCGAACAAACAATATTGGAACCATAACTTGACCAGCAAATATCTCATAAAATAAATTAAAAAAAATATTCTTTATAATATACACAATAGATATATTAGTCTAAAATCTATACTGAAGTGAATCAAGGAATAACAGCCATATTCGATTTTTTACGTAATTGAAAGCTTAAATTTTTGAGGGCTATTCTTAATAAGGATCCCATATAAAACGCGATTTTGGCGCGAAGCGCAAATTCGACGACTGCTCACTGCCTCGTGCGTGGCTTAATTGTCCGGGAAATCGCATGGGAGACGCGATATAGTGCTGCTGCGTGTGAGAAAAATACTCCCGGGCGTGTAAAATTATTCCTAATTTAATTATTTGCATTTTTAGACCTATCAGTCAACTTCTGGGTGGCAGTCATCTATTGGTGCTTTTACCCTAAAATAAAATATGTTGACATCATAAGATAAGGATTAAGTCTCTACTACAAGAAACAGGGTTATGTTTTCAAAATGACGGGCGTTTGACCGAATATATAATGGCCAATATAAAAAACATACGCTATGTCAACATTTCTTTGCAAGAGTCAGAAAATAATGAAACGTATTATTTGAACCCGTGTTTATTTCCAGCGGCAAATCCTCCTGGTCGGGCAATACGCTCGGGTTCCGCCCCGTGCCGCGGGCGCCCTCGCCCCACGGCCGGGAGCACTCCTACGACGTGCTCATATTCGGGTTCGACTCGACGGCGAGGAATGGGTTTATACGACGCATGCCGAAGAGTTGGCAGGCGTTGAAGGATATAGGCACTACTGTTATGGAGGGGTGAGTCTCTTATCTATCCGTCTGTCTGCTGTATTACTGTCTGATTCTCTGTCCGTCTGTCTGTCTGTCTATCTATCCGTCTGTCTGTCTGTCTGTCTGTCTGTCTGTCTGTCTTGAAGGATATAGGCGCTACTGTTATGGATGGGTGAGTCTGTCTGTTTATCTACTGTCTGCCTAAAGACTGTCCACGTAAAAAAGTGGTCGACGTTATAATGACAAATAAAATGAAAAAAATAACAAAAACGAATTAATTATATATTTATATAATAGTATAATTCGTGTTCTTCAAAATATATTACAAGACTTGTGCAACACATTAAGACTAATAAAATGCCCTGACTTTTCTTCTTACTCCTTCCATCAATCTTTGTACATCGGTTTCGGTGACCGTTTTACTTGTTGTATCCCAATATTTTTTGAATTGTTGTACATCAGTAGCAATTTTCTTACTTTTTTTAGCTTTCTTTTCATTATTGCCCAGAATTTCACTACAGGCCGGAGTTCTGGGCAGTTCGGAGGATTTGCAGATTTTGGTACTACAGAGATATTATTTTCCTCATACCATGTCAAAACCGATTTCGCGTAATGGGAAGTGGCTAAATCAGGCCAAAATATGACTGACTGGACGTGGTTTCTTATGAACGGCAATAAACGTTTTTTTAAACACTTCTTCATGTAAATGACTTGGTTAACCGTGCCAGTTGTAACGAAAGATTTGCTTTTTTTACCACAAGTACATATGGCTTGCCACACTAAAAATTTTTTTGCAAACTTGTCTAGTTTTTTTGTTGTAAATTTATCATCAATACCTCCTCGTTTATTTGCAACGTAAAACTGTAACCCTGGCAACTGCTTGAAATCTGCCTTGACGTAGGTCTCATCGTCCATCAAAATGCAATCAAATTTCGTTAAATAATTTGTATACAATTTTCGGGCTCGAGTTTTACATACTTTTAGTTTAGTAGCATCGCGATTTGGAACGCTAGACGCCTTATATGAGTGTAAACCTGCTTTTTGTTTAATCTTCTGGACGTACGACTTCGATACCTTACATTTCCTGGCGACGTCTCGGATGGACAGTGTTGGGTTCTTCTTAAAGTGCTCGATGACTTTCCTTGCCTTACTTTTATCCATGGAACCGTGTTTTCTACCCGAACCTCTCTTTCAATCTACCGTCAACGTCGAGCGATAATTAGCCAATACCTTTTGAACTGTAGATTTAGGAACGGATAATAATTTAGCTAGCTTAGCTTGCGACATATCAGGATTTTCATTGTAAGTGTACAAAATTCTTTTACGCTTGTCCAGTTGGCTAGAGGCCATTTTATAATAGTTATTATTTTTTAAATCTAAAGTAGTCCCAAAATAAACCTTATATATCCCGCCTTCTAACTGTCACAGTCACAGATTTCATTTTTCTTTTATTTATTTTTTTTAAGAATTTTATGTCGACCACTTTTATACGTGGACAGTCTTTATTTGGCCTATCTGTCTATGGATGGATAAGTCTGCCTATCTGTCTGTTATGCATGGATAAGTCTGCCTGTCTGTCTGTCTGTCTATCGGTCTGGGTGTCTGTCTATCTATCTATCTGTCTGCCTATCTCTTTATCTGTCCATTTGTGTATCTGTCTCTCTGTCTATCTATCTGTCTGAGTGCCTGCCTCTCTATTGTCTGCATGTCTCTGCGTCTGCTGTCTGTCTTACTGTCTGTCCGTTTGTCTTACTGTCTGCCTGTCTGTGCCTGTCTATCTGTCCGTCTGTTCTACTGTCTGTCTATCTATCTATCTGTCTGCTTGCCTGTCTTTCCGTTTATCTATCTGTCTATCTGCCTGCCTATCTGTTTGCCTGTATACCTGCCTGTCTCAACACGGTCGGGTTCCCCCTCGCCCCGCGGGCGGGAGTACTCCTACAATATGCTCATATTCGAGTTTGATACAAAGGCGAGGAACGGGTTTATACGACGCATGCCGAAGAGTTGGCAGGCGTTGAAGGATATAGGTGCTACTGTGATGGAGGGGTGTGCCTGTCTGTCTGTCTATCTGTGTGCCTGTCTGTCTACTCTACAAGTACAATATAGGGTAGAATTTCAGTAATAAAACAATCATCCCCACTTTACATGCATGCATCGATTAATTTTTGTTTTTATTATTATTGTACCATTTCCTCAGCGTGTTATATATGTATCATCATATTCAGCCGTTACTCGGCCAGCGCTGAGCATAGGCCTCTCTTCTTGTACGCCACTGGATGTACTATATATTATGTATATCTCTTAGAACATATATTACCGTATATCTATACCAAATTGCTTTCTAGTTCTAACGGTCACTGAGCTATTATACCTACTATGGACTGACAGGTACACGAGCAGACGGACATAACAAAGCGACACTATAAGGGTTCCTTGTTTACTACGGAACCCTAAACACATGTCTATTTTCATATGACTTGTGGGGCATTTAATTGTTAGTTGTTTATTGTTTATAGATTTCGAAAGATGTATTACTATTCATGACTTAGATTTCACCCTGCATACTAACCCCCTTATTCAAACCGTCTCCTAACTTAGCGGCTTGCTTAGTTAAGAGACGGTTATGAATAAGCGGGTAAAGGCCACACCGGAGTGAACACGTGTGCGTTGTAACGTATGTAATTGTCATATTAGATGGCACACCGGTTGCGTGCCGGGCGCGCGCGTGAAGCGCTAGCGGTGTGCTATCTACTATGACATTTCCGAGGCTACAACACGCACCTCACATACACGCATTTAGTATGGCCCGGCCTTGAGGGTGATTACCCCCAATTCAAAAATATTCCCTTATAACTAACGTGAGGCTCAAACATTAAAATATTGTCGAACCGGGTTACTCACGTATTTAAGTCGATGATTGCTCGACATGTTTCGACCCATTAGGAGGGTCCTCGTCCGGAGCACCCCGCCACCACCGCCCGCGGCCATTACCCGTTCTAGAAGGGCGCAGGCCCACAGTACGCGTCGGGCTTTGGCCGAAGGTGCTCCAGACGAGGACCCCCTTAATGGGTCAAAACATGTCGAGTTATCATTGACTTAAATACGCGAGTAACCCGGTTCGATAATATTTTAATATGCCCTTATTATATTTTAGAGTATATTATTACATTCCAGATACAACATAGTAGGGGACGGTACACCCGCCGCTCTCTTTCCGATCCTAACGGGACAGACAGAGCTAGAACTACCCGACGTTAGAAAGAGCAGATATAACACCGGCACTTTGGACACCTTCCCTTTCATATTCTACAAGTTGAAGCAGGACGGGTGAGTAGAAATTAAACTGTTCACGTTCAGTGCTGATATGAGACCATTTTCGTAGTATACACTTATTCATAAACGTTAATAATTGTTAGTTCCTTTTGCTCTTATGGACACATTGTTAAGACTGAAAGGGACAAACAATGATTAGCGGCTTGTTAAGTTAACAAACGTTCATGAATAAGGGGGTTTATCAATTGTATTTTTCTTCTTCGTTTCTGTATAGTTATTGTGACTGTTGTGTTTGAATTTAGACTTTCGTGAGACTATAAATAATAACTATAAATATAATTAAACGCTATCGCCATTACTACATTTTTTTCCAAATATGATGACGCCTCATATTTTTAATCATCACGCAGTGCTGCCGCCTTCTATGCGACGACGCGAATTCGCGTCCACGGCATCCCGTGAACATTTCATCGGACGGTTTCTCTTCCTGCGGGTGTCGTAAGAGTAGACTCAGGGATTGAAGTGTCACTGACCATTATTTGACAAAATATTGATGATGGGCAGCAGCGTCATCATAGTGGACATATTACTGCGATCGCCAATCCGCTTGCCCAGCGTGGCGATTATGGGCATTTACCTCCTAATGCGTCCATACGCATAGTTAATAGGAGAGGCCTACGTCCAGCAGTGGACTATCATAGGCTGATGATGATGATGTATGTATTCTATTCTAAAATAACACGATGTTTGCAGATACCGCACAGCCTACTTCGAAGACAGCCCCGGTATTGGCACCTTCCAATACCGCTTTAACGGCTTCCGCCGCCAGCCCGCCGACCACTACCTGCGCGCCTTCTACCTCGAGGAGCTAGCTACCCGCAGGAAGGGGGACTACTGTCTAGGAGACACGCCGCAGTTTAAAGTCATGATCAACATCACTCAACAGGTAAGACATGGTCTCAATTATTCAAAAACATCCTTTTCTTCCAGTTTCGACCACGATTCCCACTCCCGGGCTCACAAGCACCAGACCCGGATTCTTCGGGCAAGTCATATAAAATTACTACTCAACAGGTAAAACAACTTGGTCTAAATTCATCCAAGGATCTCATTTCTCATGATTCGACCACTTTAATCAATTCTACCACTTCAACGGATCATGTCACTTAATCATGTCGACGAAGAGACATATATTCAACGATGTTTCTGTGATCAGTACGGTTAAAACCGGAAGCGATCACCGCCTGGTAAGAGGCACGTTGAATATTATGTCCTAAGCTAGAACGCTCGCGACTGATGAAGTCTACGCTCCGTCCTGCACTCCATCTCCAAAACCCCGAGAGCTTTCAGCTGGAACTCCAAAACCGTTTCGATTGCCTTGGCGATATGATGTGGACGTATTCAACGACCGGTTTGTGGAAGCTGTCCATAGCGCTGGGTCTAAGTTTTTTAAGGCTCAACGGACAAATAAGACCAGAAAGCTCTCAAACTCCACTCAGAAACTAATGGATAAAAGGAGTGAACTGGTTCTACAATCCTCAGTTGATGCGACTTTATACCGGCAGCTCAACAGACAGATATCTAAGTCCTTCAAACGCGATATGCGCCAATTCCGCACCAAGTGTATAGAAGAAACCATCAAGCGGAACAAGGGCTCTAAAGTTTTTGCAACGGATCTGTCTGTTGGGCAAAGCCAGCTCGCCAAATTAAGGACTGAGGATGGTAGAATCGTCACATCCAAATCTGGATGCTTAGCCAAGTTACCAATCGCTAGCGCTTGGTAGCGTATCGTAGTTTTCCCTCTCTGTCACTTTTGCATATTAGTGCGACAAAGACAGTTAGCTGCCTTTCGCTTAGGATTGACGATGAAGCGCTAGCGATTGGCAACTTGGCTAAGCACCCTGAGCTGCTGAGTAAGATAGAGGGTTTTTATCTGCGACCATATATAACATGGACGTCTAACGCCAGCTCAAAAATGCCCCCAAAAGCAATTGTTCAATTGTACCAAGATGGGCTGGACATAGCGCTTTTCTTAACACCGCGCATATTTCGGCGCAACATCTTTGACAAACGTTTATAGAATATAGCCAATCAAAACTTTGATGAACCAATCAGAACTATTTTTAAATGGCGGTTTAAGTTTTTATAGGTTGATATTGACTAGGGCCTGCTCCCGGTTCTCTCAGTACCGGGAATTTCCCGGTACTCCCGGTACCGAGAGAACCGGTACTGAAAATAATGTCCCGGTTCTTTCCCGGTACTATGTTAAATAAACAAGATGCGTGTTTTTTTAGAGCTGTGTCGTGTATTAACGAATATAGAGATTATGTTTTTAACTCTTATGTAGCTGTGATCGTGTAAAGCACACGAGTGCTTTTGTGTGTATACATTTTTTTATATTTAATGTAAAACATTTATACATAATACAATACATAAAATGGATAAAATCTATAGGTATATTATACCTCTGTAGTCCTTATCCACAAAAAAAGCTCTATTTAAATTATGACATGTATGATGATGACAGATGTATGGACTAGAAACCTCTGTACCTTCTATGCCTGTCCACAAAAAAAACTATCTTTGAATTATGACATTTTGATGTTGACTAACATATACCAATATTAATAATATCAAATTTGATTGTTTATTTATAGGGGCAATATTATTTCTTGTTCAGATCAACAGATAAGTATGCTTAGCCAAGTTGCCAAGCGCTAGCGCTTAGTAGCGTATCGTAGTTTTCCCTCTCTGTCACTCTTTCATATTAGAGCGACAAAGACAGTTAGCTGCGATTGACGACTAAGCGCTAGCGATTGGCAACTTGGCTAAGCACCCAGAAAAGCAAACATGTTTTGCAAGAAATTAGTAACTCTGGCACATTTTATGGATTTAAATATTATTCTAATTGCAAATACGATCGTTTTGTTTTTTGAAACGTACAATTGTGCAGTGTAGTTACATTTCAGAATCTAAACTGCCACATTCCGTATTGCGTTTCCTTTGTTTATAAATAATACATACACATTTATTTAATTCAAAACAGCCACATGTACAAATATGACACCTGTGATTGATAGACCCGAATATATTTTTAATTCAAAAAGTTGCATATCCAAATAAATAAATAAATATCTTGGGACATCTTACACAAATCGACCTAGTCCCACGGTAAGCTCAATTAAGGCTTGTGATGTGGGTACCAGGCGACGATATATATAAATACTTACGCCAGTTTTTTTTGAAAAAATTCAATTTAATAGGATACAATTTTAAAATCTAAACCGCCACATTCCGTATTGTGATTCCTTTTTATATAAAGTAACACAATATTTACATATTTATTTAATTCAAAACGGCCACATATACAAATATGGCAGTTTTCTTTATAACATTCTTAGCATAATCACTTCTTTTTTGGATTTATGGCACTTTTTCCCAAAAATGTCATGCGTTTTGGTCAACGGTCGAGTCGCAACTGACTAAAATTAAATAGTGGTTTAGCACTGAAGTTAGTAATGAAAGCGTGATAGTGCAAAAAGGGTACCTGCATAATTTTGATACTTTCTGACGACAAATCGACAGGTGTCTTAGTGCCATGTAAAATATTAGTGTTTTAATGTCGTTTTTGCAATAAAATATTTTTTCATGGTTTTTTACTTGTTTTCTACTTCTGTCTTTAATGGACGATATATAGTTTGTGAGTTTTGTGACATTTTCATAAAGGTACAACATTGTTACTTAAGCACAAGGACGCTCTAATTCGTATAAAAATACGAGCAAATTTCGTCCAATGGTACAGTCAAAGACAAAATAAGGGGTATACAAGAACGTTCAAAAATATGTCCCAGTGCACTCTAATTCTGTGTAATAAGAACGTCGTAACATATTTATGAACGGATTCTTTCGATACTTATTTTTGCTGTACGCGAATTGGAAAACGTCACATTTAATACTATAAGCGCTGCATTACGGTTTATTTATATTTCTTTGTTCAACAAACAATTTAGTAATAAAGTCAAGTCAGACGCCGATGGAAGAACCGGACAGAACCGGGAGTCCCGGTACTGGTACCGCTCGGTACCGGGAAGTGAAAATCTCAGTACCGGCCCCGGTACTGCAGGCCCTAATATTGACACTCATTACCGTGATGCATTGTAGAGGGGGTGAGATTTGTCAACTAAAATTTAAGACCATTTTTGAAAGACAATTTAATATGGCGTGCGGCTTCCATGTTTTATTTGTTCGTAGGTTGTTATGGACAGCTGTACACGTCAACGCTAGTACAACCCGAAGTTGATCTAGCGTAAGACCTCAGAGCTAGACTGACCCGACACTATACAGAAGACATCCCGGACATCAGCCTGTGTGAGATTAGAATGGCTCTTGAACAGCTCAAAAATAACAAGGCGCCTGGGGAGGACGGAATTACAGCTGAGCTTCTGAAGGCGGGTGGTAAACCGAACCTTACGGCCCTTCAGAAGTTGTTCAATTCCGTCTTACTGGAAGTGCAAGTGGCTAAACACTGTGTACGTAACCAAGGGGTAAGTTTGTACAATAAACTACCAACCGAATTTAAAGACGTTCAAGAGCTCCAAATTTTCAAAAAGTCCCTCAAGGTGTTCCTACTGAAAGGCTGTTATTATGATATCGATGACATATTTAATACTTCATATTAGACTGACTTTTTCCTTTGTTTTTATTAAAATGTTAATTAATGTTGATAGTTACTGATAGTAATATTGATGACATATTGATTGTTGTTTCTTAGTATTAGTCTGACATTTTTCTGGTATTTGTATTGTAATTTTTAATGTATTTGTGCTTGCTACTTGATAATACTGTAACTTTTTAATCTGGTTGTATTTGTTGAAATTGTGATTTTATTAAATGTAAAATGTAAGTAATTCTTTACCACACCCTTCAGGGTTCATGTATTATGCTATTGTACCTTGTATAATATGTGTAATCATGATTGCAAATAAATAAATGAATGAATAAATAAATGAATGAATGAAGGGAGAACGCCAAAGGCTTAAAGGTGTGGTGGTACTGTTCTTCAAAAAAGGTGACAACGCTTTATTGAAGAACTACCGACCCATCTCACTTCTGAGCCATGTCTATAAGCTGTTTTCAAGAGCCATTACGAATCGTCTTGCACGCAGGCTTGATGACTTCCAGCCCCCCGAACAAGCCGGTTTCCGAAAAGGCTTTATTACCGTAGACCACATCCATACGCTTTGCCAGGTTATACAGAAGACCGAAGAGTACAACCTGCCCCTCTGTTTAGCGTTTGTGGACTACGAGAAAGCCTTCGATTCGATCGAAACCTGGGCAGTACTACAGTATCTCCAACAGTGCCAAGTCGACTACCGCTATATCGAGGCGTTGAAGTGACTCCAAGACCAAAGCTCGAAGCCTGTTCTGCTGCAGCGGGGAGTTAGGCAAGGAGATGTCATCTCCCTTAAGCTGTTTACCGCTGCACTGGAGGATGTCTTTAAGACTCTGGACTGGAGAAGACTGGGTATCAACCTAAACGGCGAGTACCTCACTCACCTTCGATTCACTGATGATATAGTAGTCTTGGCTGAGACCTTGGAGGACTTGAGTACTATGCTCGTTGACCTCAGTAAAGCCTCCGAGCGAGTTGGTCTTAGGATGAACATGGATAAGACGAAAATAATGTCAAATTCCCATGTAGCACCAACTCCCGTAATAATCGGAGACTTTACACTCGAAGTTGTAGACGAATATATATACCTAGGACAAACTATCCAGTTGGGTAGGTCCAACTTCGAGAAAGAGGAAAATATTCCCACACGTACTAAGAAATTCGGCAATTCCTTCATATGCCGAACTATAAAAAAGTGGAATTCTTTACCGGCACATGTGTTTCCGCATACCTATAAGTTGGGACCCTTTAAACGAAGCGTGAAGAAGCATCTAGCGGGCCAGCAAGGCGGTGGCAACTAACAGGTTACTGATTGTCTCCTGTTCGTTGCCGCCGCGATTTGGGCTCTACTTTTCACTTACGATCAGGTGGAGTGGAGCCACTTTGTTGTGCCAACTTAAAAAAAAAAAAAAAAAAAAAAAAAAAAAAGAGGTCAATCGTCGAATCCAACTCGGTTGGGCAGCGTTCGGGAAGCTACGACACATATTTTCGTCCAATATTCCGCAGTGTTTGAAGACGAATGTGTTTTTTTGAAACGTGGCCGCTTACAATGGGCCTCATAAGAAGGCTCAAAGTCATCCAAAGGGCAATGGAGAGGGCTATGCTAGGAGTCTCTCTGCGTGATCGGATTAAAGATGAGACCATCCGCAGCAGAACCAAAGTAACCGAAATAGCTCTCCGAATCGCTAAACTGAAGTGGCAGTGCGCGGGGCACATTGCGCGTAAAACCGATGGCCGTTGGGGCGGGAAGGTTCTTGAGTGGCGGCCACGTACCGGAAGGCGTAGCGCGGGTAGGCCCCCCACAAGGTGGACTGATGACCTGGTGAAGGTCGCAGGAGTCTGCTGGATGTGGGTAGCACAGGACCGGTCATTGTGGCAATCTCTGGGGGAGGCCTATATTCAGCAGTGGACTTCTTTCTTTTGGCTGATATGATATGATGGCACCAGACCCGGATTCTTCGGGCAAGTCATATAAAATTACTCAACAGGTAAAAGAACTTGATCTAAATTCATCCAAGGATCTCATTTCTCATGATACGACAGCTTTAAACGATGCTTCCACTTTAACGGAAACGGGACTCACCGATCAATGTCACTCAACAGGTAAGACTCACTTTATTGGTCCATTTTACAGACTGTTTTCAACTACTTCGGTTTCTACTTTCTACTAGTTGATCAGATTCTACCATTCGACGAATTCTACCATTTCAAATGGAGTCTACTAACTCGACAGATTCTACCACTCAAACAATTTGAATCAAGAAACAAACACAACAATGGTTTATATAAGGTTTTTTTCTACTCCCGTACGTTTATTTGTCATTTAGGTACAGGGTCGTAAACACACCCTTAAGCCCCTACCTTACAGATGTCAAGACAAGTCTATATTGTCTATTCCCTATATGGCATACACGCAGTGCGTTTTTGGATTTTAAGACACCTCGTGTATACACGACGTAATGAAATACATTGCGGCCAACCTAATTTAAAATGTCATTTCTGATGAATAGTATACCATAGAGGAGCTTTCTTTTTTAATTTTGACGTCTTCCGCCCGACCTTGATGATTAATAAAATTGTGTTTGACTAAAAATATTTCTCATATTTACAATTTTAAATATTTGAAAATAAGTGTGTGGTCGTAGAAAAAGTACCTATTGTATGCAACATTGTTTAACCGAGTCAAAAAATGCTTGTGGCGTCTTTAATAACAATTTTCGGCTTCGCCTCAAATTTTTACCCACGCCAATCCCCTTTTTTGACCTCTCTTAAACAAGGGTTGCATAAAATACTATAAGCTAACATGGTCATTTACATTATAGTACGACTTAAAACGGGATAAGTATGTACCATATACATTGTAATTATCAGACATCGGAATTCTGGTAGCATTTTTGAGCTGTCATAGGGACTTCTCGTTTATCGACTACCGATTATATATGTATATCGATAAATGCAGAATACAATGTAAAATAATTATGATTACAAATGAAGTAAACAACAGGCGGTCTTATCGCTAATAAGCGATCTCTTTTAGATAACCTTTGGATACCAACTTTTAGGAAATTATAAATAGAAATTAAAATAATTATATTTTATTAATCCTTATTATTATTTGGTGATTTTTTTATGGCTATTAAACATTTTTCGGAAGAATTTTATTACTAATTTTTCATTGCTTTCATTGCAAATCTCTATTTAACATTTTCAGCCACTCAAAAGTTATCTAAACGAGATCGCTCATGACCGCCTATTGTTAAGTTCTACTTGTAATCATAATTATTTTAAATTGTATTCTGTATTTATCGATATACATATGTATAATCGGTAGTCGTAATAAACGAGAAGTCCCTATGACAGCTCAAAAATGCTACCAGAATTCCGATGTCTGGGTCCCGTTTTATAAAGTTACAAGTTACAGGTTACAAGTGTACAGGTTACAGGAACCTGTAATGCACTATGAATTATTACACAGAATTATTAATATACAGGTGTCTTATAAATACACACAAAAATTTACAATTGTAATAAACCATGGTAAATCTCGATTACAAGTAACATCTACAGGCGTCACGGACATCACGGTTGTCTATTGTTTGCCCGACAGTTATTTAACATAATATTCATATGCTCGAATCTAACTTGCCCGAATTTCATTTGCCCGAATGATTTGTTTACCATAAAAATTGTATGACATACTGCTTGTTTACCCGAATATTACCTTCCATAATCATACAATGCCATCCTATTTCTTTTCCATATTATTAAGTGCAATAATATGGTTTAGTAGAATATTCAAATGCCAGAAGCAATTGTTGCCATATTAATTGTTGGCCATATTATTAAGTGCAATAATATTATTTAATGGAATATTCAAACGCCTTTTTTCAAATAAGTACTAGCTATAATATTAAAAGTTACAAGCGTTTGAAAAAACGGGCTTCTGGGAACCGGTCGACGAAGCCCCGCTGCGCGGGGCTTCTATTTCTGCTCTAAGGGATGAAAGGTACCTAACGAACCTATCCAGGTTAGGGTGGGGGAACTACCATATGATCTTTTTTTATGCGGGGGGCTTCGCCCCCCGAACCCCCCCTTGTGGGGGGCTACGCCCCCCCGTCCCCCCTTTTTTGGTTTTACAAAAATGAGGATGCGTAAACAATGAATTAAAAATACTTAAGTATTTTTTAGTCAACGCTTTTAACTCCGCCCTACCCCAGAAACCTAACCAATCCAAGTTGGTTTTGCCCTGGTTTATTACTTGAACATATTTTTAAACCATTAACCTAGCACTGTGTATGCTGCATGACTAGGATGCCATTTAACATTATGACAAATATTCTCGGCCAAAAAAAATAGGACGACGATATGCGACACCACAGGCACCCAGAATACTAACCTAACCTACTTTTTAATAGCAGTTTCACTTTGTGGAGGGTCATTTGGATGACAAGTTATGTTATGGCATGCAATATTTACGGATTCCAATGATTCTGACAAAAAACATTATGGAAATTGTCTTTTCTGGTTGCTAATTTGGATGACAAACGATGTTGTGGCATGTGATAATTACGGATTTCGATGTGTCTGACAAATGACATTATGAAAATTTACTTTATGGGAAACAAAGTTTCTGGCAAATGATTAATATAGTAAACAATAAGTATGGCATAAGACGTTATGACAAACAATATTATGTGTGTTGAATAGGATGGCAAATAAAATTATGGCAAATGAAATTCTGGCAAATGGGGGTATCCCGGACATCACTATTTAAAAATAAAAACTGACATAAATAATCGTATCCACAGATTATGTATGTTTATTTTGATGGAAAATCAGCCCTACTACCGCGAAATTCAAAATTCGTAAATGTCGAAGATTTTTCGCCGTAACTCCAACGAAGGCTTCATTAAAGTGAGAGAGACAAATCCTCGAAATTTGCGAAAATCACAGTGGGGCCGCAGAACAAAACGATGAGAGAGATGTTCTAAATTTGTGTGGAGTTCATTCGCTCTTTGAAGTCGTACGGTGTCCGACTCCGAAAGTCCAAATTTATTAGGAGCTGAAACAGTCTCGGTCAACGCTATCGGGGTACAGTCAAGGGAATAAATATAATAATATATACAACTTTAGACCTTATGCTCCAGACATAAGTAAAAAAGTGTAGTCATAGTCAGCGGCCCTACCGCTAACTCAAAAATCCGCAAATTTCGATTATTTTTCTCTTTCACTCTAATATCGCCTACTTGGAAGTGACAAAGACAAATCGTTTGCGGTTTTCAGAGTTCGTGGTAGTTGGCCAAAACTATGAAGAATCTCTCAGAAAGCCAATAATTTCAACAGTATTACGAGCAAACGTCTGTAGCACACGAAATAACTGAGAAAATTGCACTTGTAGTTGCGGTTACAGGCCTCAAGACGTACGTCAGTTTTTGCTACAAGTCTACCACACCTACACTTGTTATTTACAATATTTTTATAAAACACTTGTTCGATTACGAGTTTAAAACTATTAAACTCCTGTATTTTTGTCTATGGCTGAGCTACAGGCACTTGTACCTGTAACTTGTAAAATTGTAACATAGTACCTTTATAAAACGCAAATTGTAAAAAACGGGGCAAGTGTTGCCAGTGAACGCTTGTAAAATTGTAACTTGTAACTTTATAAAACGCGACCCTGGTAATTATTGAGCATCCGATATTTTGGCATTGTTGCAAGTCGTCGGGGATAGTAGGTAGGTACAATACCGCGTAACTACTTACCAAAGCAGATAGTTTAAATATCAAACAATTGACACTCAAATTGAGCCTTATTGAATTTGTTAGTAACGCGGTATTGCACTATCCCCGACGAAAAGCCATCTTCACGGGGTACTCATATGTCTACTGTTTCGATTACTTCACTCAATTCAAAGTTATGATATGATAAGCATAACTCAATAGGTAAGACCTCTTTTTTTGTTTTATTTCAAGGTATTTTTTGGTCTTATTTTAAGATTATTATTAGTATTATTGCGAACAATGACACTCATTTGACAGATCTCTGAAAATGACAAAACAAAATGGGTCAATTACTTTTGTTTTGTTGTTATCCTGTCACATCACTCAAGGTATAGATAGTTCCACGAGAGTTGAGGTCACGCACACAGCAACATGTCATGTAAATACACGGGGAATTTAAAATTAGTGTTCTTTTTCCGTACTGACAGCAAACCCAATTGCAACTGTAAGATTGGTTAAAAAGTTTGTTCAAGGGATTCCCTTCAATGTTTTGACGCGAGTAATTCATTAATTCACTACATTTTTTGCAATTAGTACTTCATTTGGATGTGTGTGTAATCATTTACCTCAACTCTGGTGAAATGACCTATACAACAGTTGACCAGTTTGATAGAAGAAAGTATCATGCAAGCTCTACTGTCATGAATGTCATGATTAGTGCGTGGCACTTTGGAAGGGCCACACAACTGTCAAAAAATTAAAGTTTTGTTAATTTTAACGCTATTAAACTGTGACTTGAATGGTGATCAAGGAAAATGTAACCATGGCAACGAGTGGCATAAAAACGAGGTCACCCAAATGTCATGGAATAAATGTTTTTTCTTTCTTTCTTTCTTTCAAATCACATCACATCATCAGTCTATCTCAGTCCACTGCTGGACGTAGGCCTCTCCTATTATCTATGCGTATGGAGAGGTACGTGCCCATAATCGCCACGCTGGGCCATCAAGGTTTGGCGATCACCCATCATCAATCTTCTATCAAGAATTATAATCAGTGACACTTCAGTGGCCGTGTAACTGCAGTAATACATTTGACCCAAATACCAAATATAATTTGCGATAAACGTTTTTAAGAAAAAATAAATTCTTGACAAAAACTGTTTCTTTTCAGTTCCTGGAATTAGAAGGGAAGCGTTTCATATTCACCTTCATAGTGGACATCTCGCACGACAACTTCAACGTCATTCAGTCCGCCGACGACGACACGGCTGCGTTCCTCCGCGGTCTTCTCGCGAAGGCCGAAGACACGCTTATAGTCGTCATGGGCGACCATGGGACTAGGTATGTACACAAGATAGTCTGCCGATGACGACACGGCTGCGTTCCTCCGCGGTCTCCTCGCGAAGGCCGAAGACACGCTTATAGTCGTCATGGGCGACCATGGGACTAGGTGTACACAAGATAGTCTGCCGATGACGACACGGCTGCGTTCCTCCGCGGTCTCCTCGCGAAGGCCGAACACACGCTTATAGTCGTCATGGGCGACCATGGGACTAGGTATGTACACAAGATAGTCTGCCGATGACGACACGGCTGCGTTCCTCCGCGGTCTTCTCGCGAAGGCCGAAGACACGCTTATAGTCGTCATGGGCGACCATGGGACTAGGTATGTACACAAGATAGTCTGCCAATGACGACACGGCTGCGTTCCTCCGCGGTCTTCTCGCGAAAGCTGAAGACACGCTTATAGTCGTCATGGGCGACCATGGGACTAGGTATGTACACAAGATAGTCTGCCGATGTCGACTTAATTTCATCATTTTCATAAAAGAAATCTCGGCGTGCGCCGGACCGCGCTAGTGCGACGTAATGTTGTATGAAAATCCTTAACGGCCTACTAGGACGTAATGACGCACCTACGGCCCGCATCACCGCAGCGTATTGGCGCACTTACGGAACAGGTGTGATGAAAACAAATAAAACATGCAAGCAATACTAAATTGCCTTTCAAAAACGGTCCTGAATTTTAGTTGACAAGTGTCACCCCCTCTTCAATGCATCACGGCAATGATTTTCAATATCAACCTTTAAAAACTTAAAACGCCTTAAAATAGTTGTCATTGGTCCATCAAAGTTCTGATTGGCTATATTCTATAAACATATTATGTCAAATATGTTGCGGCGAATTATGCGCGGTGTCAAGAAAAGCGCTATGTCCTGCCCGTCTTGGCTCAATTGAACAATTGGTTTTGGGGGCATATTTGAGCTGGCGTTAGACGTCCATGTTATATATGGTCGCAGGTATATACTCTACTAGGGCATGCTGTACCGGTACCGGTTCCAAGAATTTTATTTCTCGGTTCATGCCAGCCAAAACCGGGAATATCGGGGAAAATCTTCAGGACAGGTTTTTGCGACACCATATATTTTCCCGGAATTAGGTATACACAATAGAGTAACCCGAATTTGACTTTTTTACGCGAGACCTACCAAAAGCCTCTAAATAAATTGTAGATTACGGGAAAAATAATAAATAAAATTTTAGACTAAATCTTTAGAGCTCTACCATCGTTTGAAGTTTTCAAATAAAAACTTTTTTAATTCGGCTCCCTGAGCTGGAAGTTAAAAAATGATATTTTTCATGCAATATAGATTTAAGACAAGCTATAAAATTAAAAATGAGAAGAAAAAATATTTATTGTAATATGGTTTTTTTTAAATTATATTTTTCCTATATTTTTTTATTTAATTTATTTTTATAAAAAAAATCCTACAATTATATGTAAACATATTTTGGCATAATATAATTTTTTTCGGAAAAATAGAAAAAAATCAAATCTTTACACTGCGGTAGAGCCCTAAAGATGACATATATTTTAATTTTTTTTACTCGTTTCGGAATGTGTGTAAATTTACAAAAAAATTGATGCCTCTCGGGAAACTGTAGCTCAAAAAAAATTTTTTTCCATACATTGACGGGACACTAATACACAAGCTTGTAGTCCGCAGACACTGCTGTTACATGGTCTCTACTTTTTTTTTTGTAAAAAATACAATATATTGAATATTTTTTTTAATTCTATCAAATAGTAAATTGCGACACAAGTGCGAAAAACATGAAATTCGAAACGAGTGGCGATGTTTTAAAACACGACCGACAGGGAGATTCTATTTTCTATTTTCATTTGAGCATATTTCTCGAGACGTAAAAATCATAAGTAGCAATTTCTCTGACTTGTAATTGTATTTTTGTTTTTGACGCATGACGCATGGTTGAATTTAGATATAATCTTACTCGCAGAACCGACCTTTTGCCGGATTTGTGAAACGCGCCGTTAAACTATACTCAGACACAGACAGCTGTCAGTTTCATAGATTATCTGTCAACAATGTAATTTTTTGACACATAATGTGAATGTATGGAAATTACAGGTGTCCGGATAGGAGTATAAACACTGGAGTGCTGAGCGGTCGACTCCCGGCCGATTTAAAAAGTCCCCGAGTGCCGAGCGGTCGACTCCCGGCCGATCTGAAAAATCCCCAAGTGCCGAGCGGCCGGCTCCCGGCCGATTCGTTATTGCGTATTTGGCGTGAAAATTTAAAGTTTGTGCGCACATTTAAGTTGCGTTATTTCTAAAAATATATCACTGAAGACATAAAAAATCGGTCTATATTTAAAATTAAGTATATTTTAATATAAATATTAGCAGATATTCCTTAGTTTAAAAGCATTCGATAGCAGTGCATTCGTTAAATATTTGATACCCGGTAAATTATGATTTTAACCGTTTATTTCTATAAAAAATGTTATGCGATTTAAATATAATATGATTAACTAAGTGATAAGCAATTTACAATCGTTTAATCTTCCATTTATTACATTTTAACATATTTATTTCATAGTTTATTACAAAGATTTGGGTTATGAACAGGTTTGTTTCAGAGAAATCGGGCATTTATTAATGTATATGTAACACTACTAGCCCCAAATTAGATATAAATAGCTGGGTTAACTATTTGGTAACTTAAATATATCATCATTTATTTAAAAACTCGAACATATTTCATTAAAAAATGTCGTCGTTTATATACCGGGACCCATGTTTCAAGGTCGCGACCGTGGCCATTTTGCTTCATTTTAAATGAAAATAGAATAGTATGGATAAGACTTCGGTTTTTGGATTTATTACTTATTTTGGTTAATTTGGTTGGCTAAATACTTTTACATGTACAGACAGTGACTTTTCCGCACTAGTGCGGAAATTAATTACCTACATTAGTATATTTCTTATAATGCGTTGTAGAATGGTATAATCATTATACCATAAATAAATGTCATTGACCTACATTTCGACACTAACAAGTGTCGAAATGTAGGTCATCTTCCCTAATCGTGTCGGTTTCAGGCACTCGTTCAAACACTATTATTATAAATGACTATTTTTCACGTGTATGTATTTTTATCCGTGCGGTGACGGAGTAAGAATACAAAAATCACCGCCCCTCTCTTCCCGTGGGTGTAGTAGGAGTCGACTAAGGGAAATACTGAGTATCCAGCTTCTCAGCCGGTGGTAGGGTATTTTTACTAGTACCCGCCTGGTTGGCTACCACCGTACATTCGGTGTAAACGCCCGTGAAATGACTTTCCTTCGTGTTTGCCGTGTTTCGGGGTCAGCCGGTGTATTTACCAGCATCTAACGGGCCAGCAAGGCGGTGGCAACTAACAGGTTACTGATTGTCTCCTGTTCGTTGCCGCCGCGATTTGGGCTCTACTTTTCACTTACGATCAGGTGGAGTGGAGCCACTTTGTTGTGCCAACGTTATTTTTATTGGGTCGGCAACGCGCATGTGATACCCTGAGGTTGCAGGCGCCCATAGGCTACGGTGACTGCTTTCCATCAGGCGGGCCGTATGCTTGTTTGCCACCGACGTAGTATAAAAAAAAAAAAAATTATAAGGGCAGACCACTCTCAGCACCTACATTTGTGAGTGAGTTTAGTGAAACGTCCCACTTTGTCGTTTGCCATAAAGCCGCTTTGTCAGTTTATTCATATGAAGATACAAGGAAACCTGGTCTTTATGGTAAGCTAAGAGACAAAGTGGGACGTTTTACTAAAAACTAACACATTTTATTAAATTTGGGGCCCTTTTCTACTTCCACGAATTGTTGGACAGAGTATATTGTCGTCCCTAAGTCCCACAACACAAGCCTTAGGTAATTTACCTTACCATGGGACTAGGTCGTTTTGTGTAAGATTTTCCAATGACATTTATTTATGAAATAAAACTATGAAAAACGTATAAACTCACGTATATTAACTAACTATAACTTCATTCCGACGTCATCCGCAGACCACGAACCCTGTAGGTAAAGTTTTCGAAACGTCGGAATGAAGTTAAAGTAGTTAATATACGCGAGTTTATCCGATTTTCATAGTTTTATTTCATGTGTTAATCCTCGCGGTAACCGAAGAAAATATATTGACTTTAAATATTATTTGTATTGAATAATGTACATGGAGAGCTCATCATAGATTTGTTTGAGTCTAAGTAGTCATAATTATATTAGAACAAATCAGAAGTCGTATCCACACTAATATAGTCCTGGTGAAATGTAATCATTTTGACAATTTTTGTGTATTTTTGAAGCGATTTAGTATTAAAAGTTTTAATGCTAAGGTATCGTATTTATACATTTTTGGGATGTTATTAAATGTAGTTTTGAATCCTGTACATTACAAATCAAACACATGTTGAAAATATATACTTATTTTGAAACAATCTACGAGTCATCTTTCTACCTCAGTTTTTGAGTGTCGTATTATCCGACAAATTTTATTTACAAAAACATTAGTTTTCCTTCAGACGCCGAAGTGAACACATTTTCTATGAGGCATTATGCAAAATAAATACAAAATTTGAAACTAATAATCATTATATGATTACAAAACAGATTTTCAAAGTTTACTCTGTGTTTGACTGATGTTGTACGAAAATAATTTTCGACGTAACATTTACGTGCTTGTAATGTGTAAAAGCTTTATGCAAAGGTATCATTTTACTTTCTTTTTTTGTTTGTACATGTATATTGCTACAAATAAACCTATTTTTTTTCTCAAATCAATGCCGTATTTTATATTACTAGTGTGTTCTACACAAAAATCGGGAAAATGTTTGCTCGGCCTACGTTCAACGAGGACTAGCAAATTACACTTTTACCAAAAATATATGTTTGTTAACGGAATTAATGGCCTATTTCATACTTATTATAACGCTGTGCGTTTTTTATAAAAGCTTCATACAATAACACACAATAATCGTTAAATTTGTAACTCCCGCCAATTTCTCGTTGAACACCCGGCGGACCCACTGGCACTTGACTATTTTCGCGCAAAATGGCGCCGCCACCTGACAGCTTTTTGACGTAACGGTCCTGCCACCCGAAGGGATAATGTATGTGAATGTTTTCAGATTCGCGCACGTCCGCGACACGCTGCAAGGCAAGCTAGAAGAGCGCCTCCCCCTCCTCGCCCTCCGCCTCCCCGACCGCCTCGTCCGCGCCGCCCCCCGCGCCGCCAGCGCGCTGCGGCTCAACGCGCGCGCGCTCACTACACCGCACGACCTGCACGCCACCATCCTCCACGTGCTCGACTTGAAGCAGCATTGGAACCCGTACAAAGTGAAGGGAGCGGATTTCACGAGGGGACTTACTATGTTGGAGCCGGTGAGTCTGTGCGGAATGTAAAGGCATCTAGTAGCCAGGCCCGCCAATATGTCTTATGTGCCTTCAGTTTTCGAACAAACTAAAAATGATGCTTACTGCCTTCTAAATCATACATAAATAGGTACATCCAAATAAAGCATTCTCGCACTAATAAACATTAGAAAAACTTGATGAAAATCATGAGCGAAAATTAGAGGAAAGTACCAGGCGCGCATAAGACGGTAAGAGGTTGTAAGGTACAGATATTCTATCTCACGAAGTCCGTTTGGCTTTCGTTGTGTATGTAAAGTGTACAGATAAGCGTGCTTGTGTGCGTGAACGTGAGGAGCGTCAGCACGGAAACCTTATTACACCAATTAATATATAAATATATTTTCATCACACCTGCTCGTAAAAAGTGTTATTATACGCAGGCATACTTGAACTTAATGAGCTATATTATGCCCATGGGCAATAATGGATTTTCATACGACATAACGTCGCACTAGCGCGGCGCGGCGCGCGCCGCATCGAGATTCCTTTTATAAAAGTGATGAATTTAAGTCATCCCTGATTTTGAGAAATGATTTAGACCATTTTAGAGTAGTTTTGTGAAAATATATAGTTTTATTTACTTTTTTTGCCTCACAGGTGTGATGAAAAACATTGTATGTGCCACGGGCGGTACAAGAATTATGAACTCGTGTGAAGTAACAATGGCATACGTTTCATATTTGGTCTCCGTAAATACGACCACGTCTCTTACTATCGTCGCCAACTTAACTGGCTTTCTATTCGTCGCCGCAGGTCCGAGCACTGTTCGAACACTGTGTTTGTTATTCTCCATCTTATTCGAGCCTTCTGCTCCTGAATACCTAAAAAGTAGACACTACACCGCACGACCTGCACGCCACCATCCTCGACGTGCTCGACTTGAAGCAGCATTGGAACCCGTACAAAGTGAAGGGAACGGATTTTACGAGGGGGCTTACTATGTTGGAGCCGGTGAGTTTTTGTCTGTGCGGAATGTAAAGGCGTCTAGTAGTATAAGGCATGTCGATACATTTAGTGTGCCATCACTTTTTGATCAAGTTCTAAAAACGAATGTAACTCGAAATGGTTCATAATAGGGTATATTATCCAAATAAAGCATTTGCAACTAATAAACATTAGATAAATTTGATACAAATCATGAGCGAAATTTGCAAAATTCCTCCTTTGTCCTCAGATCCCACGCAACCGCTCCTGCAGCGAGGCGGGAATCGAACCCCACTGGTGCGCCTGCCTCGCCTGGCAGAACGTTTCTACCGACGACCCGCTCTACCAGAAGACTGCTACCGCCCTAGTGGACTACATCAACTCTCTTGTGGCCACAGTGGGGTGAGTACACTTCAATATAAAGAGGCATTTTATTCCAAATAAAACAATAAGCGCGAATAAACATTTCTTCATTCAGTCTTCATTTAATAATACGGGTATAATGTCGAATTCCATTGCAGAATTGAGATATTCTTATTTTCATTCAGAGTAAATACGAACTATGAAGAATCTGTGGCTACGGTATTTAACATTTTGGAGGGTAGACAACATATTGTTGATCGCGAGCTCCAGTAAAACAATATGTTGCTTTAATAACTTTTATTATAGTTTCATAACATCACTGACAGACTTATATTCCAAGGTTTACAGTCATAAGGGTGCGACTCCACTGACGCGCAGCGGAGCTGTGGGAGCTCGGCCAATGAGACACATCACAGTGTTCCTAATTCGAATTTGAAGAATGTAATTGGTAATTTTTGCACAGCTCCGCTCCGTGTGATTGGAGCCACAGCCTAAGTCCACGGGCTCTCGGCAACGCGGACTGTCTCCTTTGTACCGAAACCCGTTTTTAGACCTTGTGCAACTATAGTCAGTTGCCCATTTCTAAGAATATACTTTTGACAGTTTAGAAATGAGCCTTATATATGTTATGACGTTAAGACTATCCGAAAAATGGTTGGTCTTACCCTCATATTAATAAGGATCAATATATAGCTCTCAAAAGCGCTCCCGACCCGTGGTCCAACCGCTATGTCCAACTGGTTGTGCCACGGGTACCTAAGTAAAACTATCCGTGGTTCAACTGTCAGATTACTTTTTTTTACTGTCATGTAGTTATAAGTGTTATAACCCATAGTACAACTGAGGGGCAGTTGTCCAACTAGTATACGTAAATATATGTTCCAGTATTGGAATACCGATAAATTTAATGTAGGTACCGTGGTACAACCAATTGGACCACGGGTAAACTAACTTCCTCGTAGTACAATCGGTTGGACGATGGATTATTTGACTTCCCCGTGGTACAACCAGTTGGACCACGGGTCGGGAGCGCTCAAAAGTTCATTCTTAGAAATCTGCAACTATAAAATATTATTATCTGGGTTCTGCAATGATATCTGACTTGGTGCGTATAGAACAAAATTCAGCTATCTTGGCTCTGGTTCCAAGCCCATGGTCCTATGACATTGTTCTAGTGGTCTCTGCGAGCCCCGGACCCTAACATCGACGGCCTGGGTGCTCCGCCAGCGTCCCAACAGCCGCGTGCTCGCGTTCACCAAGGTGAAGGACGTGGACGGCTACGTGGGACACTTCGACGCCAAATCTAAAGTCGCTAATGAGAACTACCAGGTCAAGGTATGACGTCGTTTCATTTTTATGGCCGAAGGTATGACATTTACTGACTTTGACTTTTTCTGACACGGTCTGACATTATCTAATGTTCAGCTTATTTGTAAGTCAATAAGGTTGAATATTTATTGCGCTTATTTGGAGTCTGCAGTGCGCGGGAATATAAAATAGTGATGTGAACGTTACTCTTTATGATACAATGTCGAGATACGGACACTTGTATTTACGTATATTAGTGTTCGAACAGTAATTAAATAAAAACAGTCGTATCCAATTCAATAGCTTCATTTTCACAACCGCTACTTAATTGTAGTTGAACCTATATAATAAATAATAACGCATATGTAGTAACTAAAATATCACTAAGGAAACCTGGTGAAAATCAGTAGGTTCCTTACGGTGCCTGCAATCGATTACATTTATAGCACTTGTAGTCAACGAGTGATTGAGGAATAGAAAACTATCGTACCTCTATCATACCATACATAAATCCATAATCAAATGAAGTAGGATGGCAGTGGGGTGGTTTTGGGTAGTTAGTGGTAGTGATTAACTTAACACTCAAAACAACAAGTTATAGTACCAAGGTGGACGTCAATCTGTGACGAATTAGAAAAATATATCGATACGAAAATCTTCAGACACTTGAAAGCCCTATTAATCGGTTCGATTACACCTACGTCGATAATTTGAAATTGTCCCAAGTTTAGTAAATCGACAAAGTGGGACGCTCCCTTTAGAGAATCACTAAACTTTATAAACATACAAAAGTACTTAGTGTACGTGACCGTACGTTATGGCCCTTAGTTAGCCTAAACCACTTTCGTGGAGATTAATTTTGATGGACTGTATACTATAGGTATAGCGGGAATGCGGTGATAGAGGGAAACAACCAGGATACTCGTACTGCTTCTTGTACTGCTGAGGGCGGAAGAGGATCTCTTCTTTTTCTTCTTGTTGTTTACTGCTTCGCTGCTTGTTCGCTTTGCTGCAGAATACATTGCGCGTAGAACCGATGGCCGTTGGGGCGGGAAGGTTCTTGAGTGGCGGCCACGTACCGGAAGGCGTAGCGTGGGTAGGCCCCGCACAAGGTGGACCGACGACCTGGTGAAGGTCGCAGGAGTCCGCTGGATGCGGGTGGCGCAGGACCGGTCATTGTGGCAATCTTTGGGGGAGGCCTATGTTCAGCAGTGGACGTCTTTCGGCTGATATGATGATGATGATGATGTTTTTCACTTCTGCATCTTTGAAAAAAAAAAAATAATAACTATAGCACTTAGATACCTACATATACCTTACACCAAAAGATAGCGTATGATCTGTAGTATTTGGAACTACTCATAACTCCATATCGACAAAGTGGGACGTTTACCGTAAAACGATCACATCTTGTGTCTGTAATCTTAATCGAACATTACAGTAGACAAGTAGAAAAAAATGTACGTACATACAGTAGGTATTTACGCAAATAATGAATACACGGTGCTCGTGAGCATTCCGAAAGATTTTAATGCTGAATTCCTGAGTATATTTAGAGTATTTAATGTTATATAAAATTTCCTGGATTCGGCTTGGTTCCAGAGATAATTAACCTTTTTTCGAAATAAGTTTTTCGACGTAACTCGTCATAAAACTTATTTTTGATTACAATGCTACCACAATGTGTTCTAATATTACCACACCTTTTGCCTGACAATGAAAAAAAAATACGAATAGACTTGACGAAATAACCTGTACCTAAAAAAAACAATTGAAATAAATAATTTAAACAAATTGTTGGTATGATAAAAAGTACTGGAAATGTTAAAAAGTATTCAATAAGACGAAAAAAAAAATAAAAAAAAATTTTTTTTTTGGTGGTATTGACATTAGGTCTCATAATATTTTTTGTTTATTTTGATGTCTAGAATGCATAGTTAAAATCTTTCGGACTGCTCGCGAGCACCCTTATGATTACAGATAACAGTGGGCCCCGGACACGGCATCTACGAAGCGTCCATGACCTACGTTTCCAAAGACGACAAGTTTATGATCAACGCGAGAGACATCTCCCGGACTAACGCGTAAGTCATGTTTATCAATCCTGAACTATTGTATTGGGTCATTATCTATGAAATTGGCGTTTTTGGACATAGACTTTAGTTGATCCCTAATTTTATTATCTAAAGAGAAAGTTAAATATATTCTTTGTTTTCAACAGTGCACTGTGTAACAATAGTAGATTGTTAACCAAGGGCGGATAGGAATCCATTTAACCTGAGATATTATATTTTTGCGCTCGACCGTAGGGAGAGAGCGAAATGTTCGAGGGTTAAATGGGTTCCCTTTTTCCCCGTGGTAAGCACTCTACTTTTCATTCTGACTTTGAGGAAATTAAAACAGAAAATATTTTTCTTATCTACGCTTATTATGCACTTGTCGTTAGACCAAACTTTTTCATCCAATAGAATGTCGAAACGTATCGTAGTATGGTACGGTCGGCTCTATTAATACATATACGATTTTGTTCCTTATGCCTTTGACATACGTTGCGAATTTTTGTATATGTATATACATATTATTAGACGTGACTGTACTATGGTATACGTATGGTACTTAAATACAGCCAATAGCTTACAAAATCACCAATGAGACGTGACCAATTCAACATGTGAGCTCCGATTGCGCATGTTTATTACTACGGTCATACAGATCCGCTTATACTAGGCACCTAGGCAGTAGTGGGCCATAGGAATCGTAGAGTGTAGAGTTACTTCTACTTGAATATAAGCCATTGGCTTACAAAGTCACCAATGAGCAATGACCAATTTAACATGTGAGCTCCGATTGCGCATGCTTACTACGGTCAGACAGATCCACTTATACTAGGCAGCGCCATAGGAATTCGAGTTTACTTTGGCTCACAAGTGAATAAGATGCGTTTTTACCCGCTCGTACTAAAGGATAAAAGAGCGTTTTACGAGCTAGTGAGGGGAAAACTCAATTTTCTGAAAAGGAGGGATGAAAAGGTTTTTTCACACTAATAATAGTTTTTTCCCCTCACTAGCTCGTAAAGCGCTCGTTTATCCTTTAATACGAACGTGTAAAAACGCATATTATTCACTTGTGTGGCAAAGTAATGACCTTGGAGCGTAGCGCGAAGTAGCATTCGTTTAACAGATAACAAAACGTAAAATGCTCATGCAGATCGTTCCACATTAATGATAATTAAATAATTTGTTTGAGAATTTAGTGTGAAATACAAACCTTTATATAATATATGATGATTTTAACACATAAATCCTAAAATTCCATAAGTAACAATTATTTTAGCGAATGATGATAAGATGACGAGACGAGACGATGCAATCACAAAACGCAGAAAATGTCAACATTTTCAATGAATATTATAGGTTATAATCTTAATTCACCGACTCGAACAAGCATAAAAATAGTAAACTAAACAACTTTCAGAGTGTTCTGTTATAATTTTGTAAAAATAATGAATGAGAGTGATTTAATAACGCATTGGCGTTGGTGTGCAACTACAGGAATGTGTTATTATCGTGCAGCGTTTACTTTTACGTGCTAAGTTTACTGCCACAAAATCTTGCATTAAATTGGTGATGCATTTCGAAAATTATTATCACTAACCTGATGATGATTGTAATGTGAACAAATAATTACCTTTTTTGAGTTTCCTCGCTATAGTGAGGGGAAAAGTTTTGTGTTACACACGGGTGCAAATGTATTTTACTTCTCGTATGTAAAAACACTCGCTTCGCTCGTGGTTCAACTATAGAATCATTTCGCTTGCTCGTGTTTCAATTTCATACTCGCGGGTAAAATACAACTTTGCACCCTTGTATAACAAATAACTATTTCCCTTAAATAATATTCAAAAATAAGTTTTGAAAACCACTCTTGCCATTATGCTGCCAGTTCATATGTTTGAAATAGGTATAAATGTATGATAGTACCTTGTTTTATGAGATATTCTAATAGATATATACAAAACACTCCTTAGAAATGTCTAATATTACTGGCAAAATTTGGTCTATTTTGTTTTTGTCATTAAAAAAATATACACAAAATTCATTGTATGGAAAATAGACTTTTCACACAATTGTCCATACAAAACGCCAATTTCATAGGTAAGGACCTAATATTAATTATAGGCTCGATTACAAAACATTTGTACATAGTTGAGGGACTTACTCGTAGGTGAATAGGTATTTTACGTCATCATTTTTGTGTTACGCAGTTAAATTTTGTGTAACTTTTGGCCCTGAAAAAGGGTGATAATATCAAATTTTACCAAAGAACAGAACTTTCATAACGAAAATCTAACTGTCAGACGGATTGACCAAAGTATTTTTCTCGAACTTGCAATGAAAATGTTACCATTACGTACGTGAAATTAAACTAGGAAGTACCATCTCGCTGGTTCGATGATTGAACTTGATATGTAAAGTCATTTATTTCATAACTACCGGAAGGAACCTACTTAAAAGTTAAAAACCGGAAGTAACTTGTAAAGTGCCAGAACATCTTGGCATTTCACTGTAAAAAAAAGAACTAATATCAATGTCACCGGGTAATCGTTATTTGTTTTACTAGGGAGCAAAGTGATTGTTTAACTCTCGTGCAAATATTGAAACCTGAGCAAGCGAAAGATTCCAGAATTTGAACCACGAGCGCAGCGAGTGGTTCTTAAAATGGAATCTTGAGCGATGCGAGGGTTTTAAGGCACGAGAGTTGAACAAGCTTTGCTGCCGAGTGAAACACAACATTTTTCACCACACTAAAGCGAGGAAACATGCGAAATAAAACTCAAACATAACGAATTAGAAGGTATTTATTTGCAAGTCCTCAACTTTCAAAAAATAAACAAATCAACAAATAATAAAACAATAACCTCAAATTTATTTATTTATTTATTTATTATTCAAATAAGTTACACAGCATAACAGTTAAACACCAAGGCACTGTGAACTACAAAAACACACAATATAAAAACAACTTAAAACTAGTTTGATTTAGGCGACGAAACGACGTGGCCCCGTTGCGTCGTCTGATCCGGCGTAGGATTCGGCAGATTGCCTCGGAACTGCCGAAACACTACACCCTTCGGCCAGAAGTCTGCACTCGCGATGGTGTCATGCAGCGGGCGCGGCACGCGCACCACGAACGAGCTGAAGTGCACGTAGTGGCACGACCGCAGCTGCTGCACCCTCAGCGAGTAACCCGTCTTCCGGCGGACGTACTCCACCACATCGTTGGGCACGGCGGAGTAATGCAGGCGCGACACGTAGAGCGCCCTACTCGGTGTTGCAACCGGAAGACCGGAATTAACCGTCTCGGCAGTGCCACACAGAGTTTTTCGAGGCGCCCTGCGCACCCTGCTCTTCCGTTTCACCAATGTGAACCCCTCCTTGTCCACAAAGATGCCGGAGGCCTTGCCCTTATTGGGACCCGTTCCCTCAGGAGGCAAGGTGGCCCGGTTAGCGGCGACAGGCTGACCGGCGACGTCAGCGTAGTTACGCTGACGTGACTTTGCAACAGGCGGCGGCACGCGCGAGGGGCGCGCGGGCGGCGGGGCGGCGGCCGCGACACATGGAGCAGCGTCAGCAGCACGCGATCGTACAGGCTCAGCGTTTGTAGCGGGCCGGTCAGCGCTCTTGAAATTTGATGCCGTCGACCGAGTCGAGACATTCCGTAAACTATCAACTCAAATATTTATCTTAGCGTGGCAATGCTTAAAAATTCAGGATAATTCTAAAATGAGACTCATGTAGTTATTGGCTCATGATTTTCGGAATTATCCCACTTTCGTATCTCGCAATTACCCGAAAATTTGAAAATTAAGAGTGAAAGAAAACAAAACACGACCGAACTCGTTTAGATTAAAAAAAAATATTCGGATGCGTTCTGAAATTTGCATAGTGTCAACACTTTTATTTTCCTATTGTTTTTATTTGTCGTATTTTTAGAACTTTTAATTAAAAGCCTTTTACAGCAAAATGTGGTATTTGATTTGGATTTTAGCATATTGAATATAATAGTTATTATGAAAGGTTCATGTGTATGAATCTGTTTGAAACTATTGAGTTTTCGAACGTACTGTCTAGTTCAAACGTCAAAAAGCTTATTGCACTCTCAGGCCGTATAAGTTATTGCTTTAGTATACCCAGAAGATTTAAAAAAAAACAGTTTTGCGCTCTGAAATTGAAGGACAAACAGCGTGTTTACGAGCAGTGTGGTGAAAAAGATTATCTCAAATAATATATCTTAAAAAAAATTTGACGTATAAGTTGTTTTTTTTTATTATTTTGTAGATTCGTTTCGTTCTTTGACTTATTTGTTTGTGTAATGTGAAAATCTCTTTTGATTTTTTATTTCATTGCAAGTTTGAGAAAAGCACTATACAAATCTCGGCGAGAAACAAGGTTACAGGCCGCGTATCTCTATCTGGCCTCAGTTCCTTTGGCCAGATATATCTACTTGGCCTGCAACCTTTCGTTTCCCGTCCTCTATAGTAATGTACTATTATCGACTTATCGATGCTAAGGAATAATCTCTTACCAACTAAAAGATTATTCTGTAACATTTGACCTCTTAGATAAGCAACTTCGATATTAAAATAAGTCATGACAGCGTCACATATGTTATTAATATTCCTTAAGTTTTCATAAGTGATAGTGATAGTTTGTGAGCACACGCGATGTCAAAATAAAAGTGTTGACGCCTGACAAATTTATTTTAATATCGAAATGTAAGTTACGTATAAGAGGTCAAATGCTATAGAATAATCTTAAGTTATAGATAGTTCCACGAGAGTTGAGGTCATGCACACATCAACATGTCATGTAAACACACGGGGAATTAGAAATTAGTATTCCATTTTGGTACTGACAGCAAACCCATTGTAACTGTAACATTGACCAAAAAGTTTGTTCAAGGGATTCCCTTCAATGTTTTGACGCAAGTCATTCATTCATTCACTACATTTTTTTTATGCTATAGGTGGCAAACGAACAGACGAATCGCCTGATGGAAAGCGATTAACGTCGCCCATGGACACCCGCAACACCAGAGGCGTCGCAAATGCGTTGCCGGCCTGCAATTAGCACTTTATTTGGATATGTGTGTAATCATTCACCTCAACTCTGGTGAAATTACCTACATCCCGTACAAACGCGTGTATATTCTGATCATTTGAGTTATCTCCCGAGTTATTAGTTATTATACAGGGTGGTCCAAACCTTGACGTCAAAAAATTTTTTTTAGATTCCTCTCGTCATGAGCTATCAGAATATACCCCATGTATGTTAGCCGATTTTTTGTAGTTTTCGAGTTATGAATTTTTGAAATTTTTTTTTTTGAGAAATTCTGGAATGAAGAAATTTATTAATAAAAAAAAAACTTTTTGGTTTTTTAACTAGTTTCTTTTTGTAAAAGTATTACTAAAAATAAAGTATTTACTGACAAAAAAACTAGCGTCCTCACTTTGATACAAGTAGGATAAAAAGTACCAAATTCAAAATTTTACGTTAAAAACGCATCAAAATAGCATTAATGTACGTAAATAAAAAAAATAAAACATATCCCAAGGATGTTTTGTAATCTAAAGACTGCCCTAGACCTTAAACCTTCGTAAAAGCAAAAAAAAAGTGATACTTAATGATGAGGATTTTTCGGAATAGTCGGTCAAATAAACTTAAAAAGAAGCTTCTAAATTTTTGATTTAAAAATAAAGTAAAATTTCGTCTGTTTTGTTGTTCTTATCAATAAACAAAGACAGAAAATACCACGAAAACTCAATTTGTGCAGTTATTCAAGAAATTTTTTACTATTTAAAATTTTTAAACTTTTTTATGTTTATTTGACCAACTACTCCGAAAAATCCTCATCATTAAGTAACACTTTTTTTTTGCTTTTACGAAGGCTCAAGGTCTAGGGCGGTCTTTGGAATACGAAAATTCCTTGGGATATGTTTTATTTTTTTATTTACGTACATTAATGCTATTTTGATGCGTTTTTAGCGTAAAATTTTGAATTAGGTATTTTTTTATCCCACTTGTATCAAAGTGAGGACGCTAATTTTTTTGTCAGTAAATGCTTTATTTTTAGTTATACTTTTACAAAAAGAAACTAGTTAAAAAACCCAAAAGTTTTTTTTTTTATTAATAAATTTCTTCATTCCAGAATTTCTCAAAAAAAATTTTTCAAAAATTCATAACTCGAAAACTACAAAAAATCGTCTAACATACATGGGGTATATTCTGATAGCTCATGACGTAAGGAATCTAAAAAAAATTTTTTGACGTCAAGGTTTGGACCACCCTGTATAATTTATATATATTTTTGAGCAATTTTTGACTCCTCTGGTCAAGTGATAAACTCACAATTTTGAGAAAAACCGTGTTCGTACATTGTGTACGTTCGTTTATTGTGTATTATGTTGATTAGAAGATGATTTCAACAAACACTCAGTAACGCCGACTCCGTCATCCAACAGGTACAGGAACGAGCCAGACTGCATCGTTGAGACGCATCCGCACCTCAATCCCTACTGCTACTGTCGCTGACAACGGGCCCACGATGGACTATAGTCCTAATCCATAGTCCTTCGCAACTGGTTACGAAGTTACTTACAACTGGAGAATGCTTCCTGCCTATCGCTGTCTTTGTTATTGGATACACGAACGAGCAGGACGTATAGCACTTAAAATTTTACTGCTAATTACCTACAGGATGGACTATAGTCCTAACCATAGTCCTTCGCAACTGGTTACGAAGTTACTTACAACTGGAGAATGCTTCCTGCCTATCGCTGTCTTTGTTATTGGATACACGAACGAGCAGGACGCATAGCACTTAAAATTTTACTGCTAATTACCTACAGGATGGACTATAGTCCTAATCTATAGTGCTTCGCAAATGGTTACGAAGTTACTTACAACTGGAGAATGCTTCCTGCCTATCGCTGTCTTTGTTATTGGATACAGGAACGAGCAGGACGCATAGCACTTCAAATTTTACTGCTAATTACTAAGGTCCGACCGAGACCCATATTTTAGTCTCGGCCGAGACCGAGAATTAGTAAAAAGAATAAAAAACTTAAAAATTACATTAAAAAATCCCTAGCAAATAACTATAGTAAGTCAAACGTAACACTAAAATGGGAATTTTTTTTAGACATTCACTTTTTTCCATTTTTAATTATTATTTAGGTACCTAAAAAAATATTATTAAAATTTTTGATATTCGATGCATGCTGTTGCTGGGGCCCCCAGCGGTGGGTCGGTTACTTTGTAGTTTCTGATAATGGTAACAAGCCATTTGTTATTTATAGACATATTTTGCATGCTGATGCAGATCGACATTTAAAGCCGGGCCACAGCAAATACGTGTGCGGCACGTGCCCGTGCGAGTGTGCGTAAAAGTCATAGTAGAAGGCACACCGTTTTGGTGGAGACGCGCGGGCACGGCAAGCAAGCGGTGTGCCATTTAATATGACATTCACATAAGCTACAACGCACACACCACGGATACGCATTTGGTGTGGCCCGGCCTTAAAGGTCGATTTGCCTCAGCATGCTCGAAACAATGCTTTGAAAAATATGCCTATAACAAATGGCTCGCTACCATTTGTTCATGCACAGTTTTTCTGCACGCAAAAAAAATGGAAAGAACAACATGTATAAATAATTCCTTCCGTTCATTTTGATGTCAGTTCAAGTCAGTATGACATCAATAAAATCGCAGAAAGTTCGCGAGATGGCGTCAAGCTCGCCAATTACAGTTCGTTACGAATCTCGGCCACGGCCGAGTGTCGGCCATTTTCGGCCGAGAGCCGAGAGGGATATCTCGGCATGCCGAGACCGAGATCTCGGTCGAACCTTACTAATTACTCAAAGGATGGATTATAATTCTAATCTATAGTCCTTCGCAACTAGTTACGAAGTTACTTACAACTGGAGAATGCTCCCTGCCTATCACTGTCTTTGTTATTTGATACAGGAACGAGCAGGACGCATATGCTGAACTCCATGCTCAGCGCGGCTCCTCATTGCGATTTGTTTGCTTCGGGGTTGGCAAGTTTGATTAACGAGTGCAAGATAATGTTAGAGAAGAACGAATGTGTTAATAAGTAGTATTGTTTAACTAATGTTCGTGACGCTATGGTGTTTAGTAGCTGTAAGTTGCGAATGTAATTTTTATTAAATAAATAAAGAAATAAATATCACTTCAAGTTTTACTGCTACCTACAGGATGGACTATAGTTCTTCGCAACTGGTTACGAACTGCTCGCTGTCACTATCATTGGATACAGGAACGAGCAGGACGCATTGCACCTTAATTTTACTGCTAGTGCCGATGATCCCAGGGATAAAGCTCTTGTCTATAGTTTCGCAATTGGTTACGAAGTTTCTTACAACTAGAGAACGCGTTCTCACTATCGCTATCTCTGCCATTCGATACAGACATTTCGACTCTGCTTTCGAATGTGCTTTTTAATATTTCAACATCTAGAATACTGCAAATTGTACAGTAAATGTTTTTCATTCGTTTTTGAAGTTCGGGGTGTTCAAGAAGTAGACGAATAAACTCGTAAACACAGCACAGCAAAATAATCCAAGAAATTGTTGTATGATGACTTTGACTGTCTATTGACGTAAATATTTTTTCAATACAGTTGCTCAAAAAAGGTGTTTTTCTTGGCTGTTTTGCGTGCGCAAAGTTAGTTTTTGCGAACTAGTGCTTTTTACTTTTCCAATCTTTTTAATAGTTATTTATTATACAAGGGGGCAAAGTTGTTGTTTAACTGTCGTGCCAATATTGAGACCTGAGCTAGCGAAAGATTCCAAAATTGAGCCACGAGCGTAGCGAGTGGTTCAAAAACTGGAATCTTGAGCATTGCGAAGGTCTCAAGGCACGAGAGTTGAACAAACTTTGCCGCCAAGTGTAATACAACTTTTTTCCCCTCACTATCGCGAGGAAATATGATTACAAATCTCATCCAAATGTAAATTAACTTAAAGAAACCATTTAAAACTCAATGTCGAAACGTATCGTAGAATAGAGTTACTTCTGGAAATTAAATATAGCCAATGGCTTACAAAGTCACCCATGACAACGACCAATTTAACATGTGAGCTCCGATTGCGCATGTTTACTACGGTCATACAGATCCGCTTATACTAGGCAGTAGGGGGCTATAGGAATTAGAGCAATGTCAAATTACTTTATTCACAAGTGTGTAAAAAGCGTTTTTACCCGCTCGTATTAAACGATAAACGAGCGCTTTACGAGCTAGTGAGGGGAAAATCATGTTGTGTCCATTTCACGACTACATACTAAAAAGTTCCAAGGTATTTCGCTTTACAAAGACGTAGGTATAAAACTAAAAACCTACTGCTGCAAAAATATTGATATTTCATATTTTATTCTTACTTCCTCATCATCATATTTTTTTTTAAATATTGAATATTTTAAAAATATTTGTGAGAACGGAACGGTCTCGAACCGCCTGTCAAACTAGAGGCGTTTTTTCTTAACTGCAAGCATTTTTATTAAGTATCTAAAAGCAACAATCTGTTTTTGTTTTTATACAATTTAAATATTTATATACACAGATAGTCGAACATGATGTTATGAAGGTTATTAAAAGTGAATATTTGTAGATTTAACTTGTTTCTTGCTTATAAATTATGTATTTTCAAATGAAAACGTTTGAGTTGGCTGAATAGCAAAATCTAGTGAGCGTCAGAATGACTGACCAAAATAGCGGATCAGTGTTAGAGTACCATCATAATTTACTACCAATTTGCTACTATTTACTACCTATGTTCACATATTTGCTACCTAAGTTTTAAAAAATAAATAAATTTAATTAAGTGGGCAGTCATTCTGACGTCAGGATGACTGCCCACATTTATTATTTCGTGGTAAGACCCTATATTTTGCAACTTTGTATGTACTGTGATTTACTACCTAAGCATATATTTTTTCCAGATTTTTTAGGCAAAAAATGTCGATTTTATATTAGCATTTCAAATTCTGAACAAAAAAAAATGTTAGAGTACCATCATAATTTACTAACTATTTAACGTAAGATAGTCATTATCTTAGTTTTTTTTCGTATTACTAATATGTAGTCTTGACACTTGGAGACTTTATACATCTCCGAGATTATCTTTTTATTTTAATTTTTCCTATTTTCATGTATATTATGTCGACACTTAGAGTCCTTTACACCTAAGTAATTTTAATTTTGTATTCAGATTTTCTGTCCTAGTTATTTCTATTTCTATTTTTTATTTTCTTGTGATAGTTGTCATATATGTAACGTACGTACGTACGTAAGTACGAATATAAATTCTCATAAAACTAAATATGGTCAGCATTCATAGTATTTAAATTATATTGTCTGCCTGATAGCTTGCACAGTCATGCTCACTTTAAGGTCTCTGCTTACGGTGGCGTCGTTGATCGGGTCGCCACTTTCCCGAAAGAAGGTTGAGGGAGGCGATGGCTGAGATACGCGTCATACTCGTGAACGGGTGCTGTTTGCGGAGTCCGGTCTAATCAAGCTCACTCATGGCTTAAATTCAAACAATTTTCCTGCTGTTCTTGATATGAGAAATTGAATTCGCTACATGTTTGTTTATTTATGATTATTTAATATTATGACGCACGGAGACCTTATACATCTCTGAAACATTTAGTGAAATGTATCCGTTTGTTTTCTTTTTACTCTGACAACTAGAGACCTTTACATCTCTAGCAGTATAATAATGCTAATTTTAACGTTTAACTAAAAACAATTGTATGCCCTTTTACATATATCTTTACATCTATACATTTCTCAAAATTCATTAAATTTATATAATTGTTCTGACTATTAGAGACTTCATCTCTATTTAATGTACTACATCTGTATTTATATTAAATCAAATTTATGTTTCGCTTTTAATTAATGCATGTTAGCCGTAAGATGTTATAAAACTATTATTTGAAAAAAGGAAAGTCCCGCTGAGTTTCTTGCCGGATTCTTCTCAGGCAGTGGTGTAGGGTTAGAACCGGAGGTAGTTTTTTTTTTTTCTCTCATTCGCTATTTAGTTTAACGATTCAAAAGCGCTCGTTGCTGGGCCTAATTGAATAAAGAATATTTTGACTTTGACTTTGACTTTGACTTTTGCTACTATTTACTACCTATGTTCACATATTTGCTACCTAAGTTTTAAAGAAGAAATAAATTTAATTAAGTGGGCAGACATTCTGACGTCAGAATGATTATTATGCAAATCTGGTAAAAATATATGCTTAGGTAGCAAATAGGTAGTAAATCATAGTACATAGAAAGTTGCAAAATATAGGGTCTAACCACGAAATAATAAATTCTGACGTCAGAATGACTGCCCACTTAATTAATTTTATTTCTTT